>JAENPR010002691.1:0-46608 GCA_018135685.1 Themeda triandra
CGTCGTGACCGAAGGAACCGGATGACAAAAAAATCGAGGGCCCCACCACATAAAAATGTAAAAATGGTTCATACTCGCACTAGTAGGGAAACTCCATCCGTGGAAATTTACCATGGTTTGGCAACGTACAAAAATTACTATGGCTTGGCTATGCAAAAGTACCTACAAGCCCAAAACGACGTTTTATGCGGAAAATATGGCATGTGTGGACCACACGGGTAGGTGTAGGGCGCCGCTATGTATGGTCGCGTCCGATGTTCACTTACGATTGCAAACGTCCATTGGTCACGGCCTACACCTATTAGGCGGCGAGCGCTAGGCCGTAGAGTACGGCTCGGTCGGCGATATCTATTCGTCGTGACCGAAGGAACCGGATGACAAAAAAATCGAGGGCCCCACCACATAAAAATGTAAAAATGGTTCATACTCGCACTAGTAGGGAAACTCCATCCGTGGAAATTTACCATGGTTTGGCAACGTACAAAAATTACTATGGCTTGGCTATGCAAAAGTACCTACAAGCCCAAAACGACGTTTTATGCGGAAAATATGGCATGTGTGGACCACACGGGTAGGTGTAGGGCGCCGCTATGTATGGTCGCGTCCGATGTTCACTTACGATTGCAAACGTCCATTGGTCACGGCCTACACCTATTATTAGGCGCGAGCGCTAGGCCGTAGAGTACGGCTCGGTCGGCGATATCTATTCGTCGTGGCCAGAAGGAACCGGATGACAAAAAAATCGAGGGCCCCACCACATAAAAATGTAAAAATGGTTCATACTCGCACTAGTAGGGAAACTCCATCCGTGGAAATTTACCATGGTTTGGCAACGTACAAAAATTACTATGGCTTGGCTATGCAAAAGTACCTACAAGCCCAAAACGACGTTTTATGCGGAAAATATGGCATGTGTGGACCACACGGGTAGGTGTAGGGGCGCCGCTATGTATGGTCGCGTCCGATGTTCACTTACGATTGCAAACGTCCATTGGTCACGGCCTACACCTATTAGCGCTAGGGCGACGGCGCTAGGCCGTAGAGTACGGCTCGGTCGGCGATATCTATTCGTCGTGACCGAAGGAACCGGATGACAAAAAAATCGAGGGCCCCACCACATAAAAATGTAAAAATGGTTCATACTCGCACTAGTAGGGAAACTCCATCCGTGGAAATTTACCATGGTTTGGCAACGTACAAAAATTACTATGGCTTGGCTATGCAAAAGTACCTACAAGCCCAAAACGACGTTTTATGCGGAAAATATGGCATGTGTGGACCACACGGGTAGGTGTAGGGGCGCCGCTATGTATGGTCGCGTCCGATGTTCACTTACGATTGCAAACGTCCATTGGTCACGGCCTACACCTATTAGCGGCGAGCGCTAGGCCGTAGAGTACGGCTCGGTCGGCGATATCTATTCGTCGTGACCGAAGGAACCGGATGACAAAAAAATCGAGGGCCCCACCACATAAAAATGTAAAAATGGTTCATACTCGCACTAGTAGGGAAACTCCATCCGTGGAAATTTACCATGGTTTGGCAACGTACAAAAATTACTATGGCTTGGCTATGCAAAAGTACCTACAAGCCCAAAACGACGTTTTATGCGGAAAATATGGCATGTGTGGACCACACGGGTAGGTGTAGGGGCGCCGCTATGTATGGTCGCGTCCGATGTTCACTTACGATTGCAAACGTCCATTGGTCACGGCCTACACCTATTAGCGGCGAGCGCTAGGCCGTAGAGTACGGCTCGGTCGGCGATATCTATTCGTCGTGGCCGAAGGAACCGGATGACAAAAAAATCGAGGGCCCCACCACATAAAAATGTAAAAATGGTTCATACTCGCACTAGTAGGGAAACTCCATCCGTGGAAATTTACCATGGTTTGGCAACGTACAAAAATTACTATGGCTTGGCTATGCAAAAGTACCTACAAGCCCAAAACGACGTTTTATGCGGAAAATATGGCATGTGTGGACCACACGGGTAGGTGTAGGGGCGCCTATGTATGGTCGCGTCCGATGTTCACTTACGATTGCAAACGTCCATTGGTCACGGCCTACACCTATTAGAGGCGCGCTAGCGCTAGGCCGTAGAGTACGGCTCGGTCGGCGATATCTATTCGTCGTGACCGAAGGAACCGGATGACAAAAAAATCGAGGGCCCCACCACATAAAAATGTAAAAATGGTTCATACTCGCACTAGTAGGGAAACTCCATCCGTGGAAATTTACCATGGTTTGGCAAAAATTACTATGGCGTGCAAAAATTACTATGGCTTGGCTATGCAAAAGTACCTACAAGCCCAAAACGACGTTTTATGCGGAAAATATGGCATGTGTGGACCACACGGGTAGGTGTAGGGCGCCGCTATGTATGGTCGCGTCCGATGTTCACTTACGATTGCAAACGTCCATTGGTCACGGCCTACACCTATTAGGCGCGAGCGCTAGGCCGTAGAGTACGGCTCGGTCGGCGATATCTATTCGTCGTGACCGAAGGAACCGGATGACAAAAAAATCGAGGGCCCCACCACATAAAAATGTAAAAATGGTTCATACTCGCACTAGTAGGGAAACTCCATCCGTGGAAATTTACCATGGTTTGGCAACGTACAAAAATTACTATGGCTTGGCTATGCAAAAGTACCTACAAGCCCAAAACGACGTTTTATGCGGAAAATATGGCATGTGTGGACCACACGGGTAGGTGTAGGGGCGCCGCTATGTATGGTCGCGTCCGATGTTCACTTACGATTGCAAACGTCCATTGGTCACGGCCTACACCTATTAGAGGCGACGAGCGCTAGGCCGTAGAGTACGGCTCGGTCGAGCTGATATCTATTCGTCGTGACCGAAGGAACCAGATGACAAAAAAATCGAGGGCCCCACCACATAAAAATGTAAAAAAGGTTCATACTCGCACTAGTAGGGAAACTCCATCCGTGGAAATTTACCATGGTTTGGCAACGTACAAAAATTACTATGGCTTGGCTATGCAAAAGTACCTACAAGCCCAAAAACGACGTTTTATGTGGAAAATATGGCATGTGTGGACCACACGGGTAGGTGTAGGGGCGCCGCTATGTATGGTCGCGTCCGATGTTCACTTACGATTGCAAACGTCCATTGGTCACGGCCTACACCTATTAGGGCGACTAGCGCTAGGCCGTAGAGTACGGCTCGGTCGGCGATATCTATTCGTCGTGGCCAGAAGGAACCGGATGACAAAAAAATCGAGGGCCCCACCACATAAAAATGTAAAAATGGTTCATACTCGCACTAGTAGGGAAACTCCATCCGTGGAAATTTACCATGGTTTGGCAACGTACAAAAATTACTATGGCTTGGCTATGCAAAAGTACCTACAAGCCCAAAACGACGTTTTATGCGGAAAATATGGCATGTGTGGACACACACGGGTAGGTGTAGGGCGCCGCTATGTATGGTCGCGTCCGATGTTCACTTACGATTGCAAACGTCCATTGGTCACGGCCTACACCTATTAGGGCGACGAGCGCTAGGCCGTAGAGTACGGCTCGGTCGGCGATATCTATTCGTCGTGGCCAGAAGGAACCGGATGACAAAAAAATCGAGGGCCCCACCACATAAAAATGTAAAAATGGTTCATACTCGCACTAGTAGGGAAACTCCATCCGTGGAAATTTACCATGGTTTGGCAACGTACAAAAATTACTATGGCTTGGCTATGCAAAAGTACCTACAAGCCCAAAACGACGTTTTATGCGGAAAATATGGCATGTGTGGACCACACGGGTAGGTGTAGGGCGCCGCTATGTATGGTCGCGTCCGATGTTCACTTACGATTGCAAACGTCCATTGGTCACGGCCTACACCTATTAGGCGACGAGCGCTAGGCCGTAGAGTACGGCTCGGTCGGCGATATCTATTCGTCGTGACCGAAGGAACCGGATGACAAAAAAATCGAGGGCCCCACCACATAAAAATGTAAAAATGGTTCATACTCGCACTAGTAGGGAAACTCCATCCGTGGAAATTTACCATGGTTTGGCAACGTACAAAAATTACTATGGCTTGGCTATGCAAAAGTACCTACAAGCCCAAAACGACGTTTTATGCGGAAAATATGGCATGTGTGGACCCACGGGTAGGTGTAGGGGCGCCGCTATGTATGGTCGCGTCCGATGTTCACTTACGATTGCAAACGTCCATTGGTCACGGCCACGGCCTACACCTATTAGGGCGACGAGCGCTAGGCCGTAGAGTACGGCTCGGTCGGCGATATCTATTCGTCGTGACCGAAGGAACCGGATGACAAAAAAATCGAGGGCCCCACCACATAAAAATGTAAAAATGGTTCATACTCGCACTAGTAGGGAAACTCCATCCGTGGAAATTTACCATGGTTTGGCAACGTACAAAAATTACTATGGCTTGGCTATGCAAAAGTACCTACAAGCCCAAAACGACGTTTTATGCGGAAAATATGGCATGTGTGGACCACACGGGTAGGTGTAGGGGCGCCGCTATGTATGGTCGCGTCGATGTTCACTTACGATTGCAAACGTCCATTGGTCACGGCCTACACCCTATTAGGCGCTAGGCGCTAGGCCGTAGAGTACGGCTCGGTCGGCGATATCTATTCGTCGTGACCGAAGGAACCGGATGACAAAAAAATCGAGGGCCCCACCACATAAAAATGTAAAAATGGTTCATACTCGCACTAGTAGGGAAACTCCATCCGTGGAAATTTACCATGGTTTGGCAACGTACAAAAATTACTATGGCTTGGCTATGCAAAAGTACCTACAAGCCCAAAACGACGTTTTATGCGGAAAATATGGCATGTGTGGACCACACGGGTAGGTGTAGGGGCGCCGCTATGTATGGTCGCGTCCGATGTTCACTTACGATTGCAAACGTCCATTGGTCACGGCCTACACCTATTAGGGCGACGAGCGCTAGGCCGTAGAGTACGGCTCGGGCGATATCTATTCGTCGTGACCAGAAGGAACCGGATGACAAAAAAATCGAGGGCCCCACCACATAAAAATGTAAAAATGGTTCATACTCGCACTAGTAGGGAAACTCCATCCATGGTAATTTACCATGGTTTGGCAACGTACAAAAATTACTATGGCTTGGCTATGCAAAAGTACCTACAAGCCCAAAACGACGTTTTATGCGGAAAATATGGCATGTGTGGACCACACGGGTAGGTGTAGGGGCGCCGCTATGTATGGTCGCGTCCGATGTTCACTTACGATTGCAAACGTCCATTGGTCACGGCCTACACCTATTAGGGCGCTAGCGCTAGGCCGTAGAGTACGGCTCGGTCGGCGATATCTATTCGTCGTGACCGAAGGAACCGGATGACAAAAAAATCGAGGGCCCCACCACATAAAAATGTAAAAATGGTTCATACTCGCACTAGTAGGGAAACTCCATCCGTGGAAATTTACCATGGTTTGGCAACGTACAAAAATTACTATGGCTTGGCTATGCAAAAGTACCTACAAGCCCAAAACGACGTTTTATGCGGAAAATATGGCATGTGTGGACCACACGGGTAGGTGTAGGGGCGCCGCTATGTATGGTCGCGTCCGATGTTCACTTACGATTGCAAACGTCCATTGGTCACGGCCGGCCTACACCTATTAGGCGCGACGAGCGCTAGGCCGTAGAGTACGGCTCGGTCGGCGATATCTATTCGTCGTGACCGAAGGAACCGGATGACAAAAAAATCGAGGGCCCCACCACATAAAAATGTAAAAATGGTTCATACTCGCACTAGTAGGGAAACTCCATCGTGGAAATTTACCATGGTTTGGCAACGTACAAAAATTACTATGGCTTGGCTATGCAAAAGTACCTACAAGCCCAAAACGACGTTTTATGCGGAAAATATGGCATGTGTGGACCACACGGGTAGGTGTAGGGGCGCCGCTATGTATGGTCGCGTCCGATGTTCACTTACGATTGCAAACGTCCATTGGTCACGGCCTACACCTATTAGGGCGACGAGCGCTAGGCCGTAGAGTACGGCTCGGTCGGCGATATCTATTCGTCGTGGCCAGAAGGAACCGGATGACAAAAAAATCGAGGGCCCCACCACATAAAAATGTAAAAATGGTTCATACTCGCACTAGTAGGGAAACTCCATCCGTGGAAATTTACCATGGTTTGGCAACGTACAAAAATTACTATGGCTTGGCTATGCAAAAGTACCTACAAGCCCAAAACGACGTTTTTATATGGCATGTGGAAAATATGGCATGTGTGGACCACACGGGTAGGTGTAGGGCGCCGCTATGTATGGTCGCGTCCGATGTTCACTTACGATTGCAAACGTCCATTGGTCACGGCCTACACCTATTAGGCGACGCTAGCGCTAGGCCGTAGAGTACGGCTCGGTCGGCGATATCTATTCGTCGTGACCGAAGGAACCGGATGACAAAAAAATCGAGGGCCCCACCACATAAAAATGTAAAAATGGTTCATACTCGCACTAGTAGGGAAACTCCATCCGTGGAAATTTACCATGGTTTGGCAACGTACAAAAATTACTATGGCTTGGGGCTGCAAAAAAAGTACCTACAAGCCCAAAATGGCGACGTTTTATGCGGAAAATATGGCATGTGTGGACCACACGGGTAGGTGTAGGGCGCCGCTATGTATGGTCGCGTCCGATGTTCACTTACGATTGCAAACGTCCATTGGTCACGGCCTACACCTATTAGGCGCGACGAGCGCTAGGCCGTAGAGTACGGCTCGGTCGGCGATATCTATTCGTCGTGGCCAGAAGGAACCGGATGACAAAAAAATCGAGGGCCCCACCACATAAAAATGTAAAAATGGTTCATACTCGCACTAGTAGGGAAACTCCATCCGTGGAAATTTACCATGGTTTGGCAACGTACAAAAATTACTATGGCTTGGCTATGCAAAAGTACCTACAAGCCCAAAACGACGTTTTATGCGGAAAATATGGCATGTGTGGACCACACGGGTAGGTGTAGGGCGCCGCTATGTATGGTCGCGTCCGATGTTCACTTACGATTGCAAACGTCCATTGGTCACGGCCCACCTATTAGGGCGACGAGCGCTAGGCCGTAGAGTACGGCTCGGTCGGCGATATCTATTCGTCGTGACAGAAGGAACCCGATGACAAAAAAATCGAGGGCCCCACCACATAAAAATGTAAAAATGGTTCATACTCGCACTAGTAGGGAAACTCCATCCGTGGAAATTTACCATGGTTTGGCAACGTACAAAAATTACTATGGCTTGGCTATGCAAAAGTACCTACAAGCCCAAAACGACGTTTTATGCGGAAAATATGGCATGTGTGGACCACACGGGTAGGTGTAGGGGCGCCGCTATGTATGGTCGCGTCCGATGTTCACTTACGATTGCAAACGTCCATTGGTCACGGCCTACACCTATTAGAGGCGACGAGCGCTAGGCCGTAGAGTACGGCTCGGTCGGCGATATCTATTCGTCGTGACCGAAGGAACCGGATGACAAAAAAATCGAGGGCCCCACCACATAAAAATGTAAAAATGGTTCATACTCGCACTAGTAGGGAAACTCCATCCGTGGAAATTTACCATGGTTTGGCAACGTACAAAAATTACTATGGCTTGGCTATGCAAAAGTACCTACAAGCCCAAAACGACGTTTTATGCGGAAAATATGGCATGTGTGGACCACACGGGTAGGTGTAGGGCGCCGCTATGTATGGTCGCGTCCGATGTTCACTTACGATTGCAAACGTCCATTGGTCACGGCCTACACCTATTAGGGGCGACGCTAGCGCTAGGCCGTAGAGTACGGCTCGGTATCTGATATCTATTCGTCGTGACCGAAGGAACCGGATGACAAAAAAATCGAGGGCCCCACCACATAAAAATGTAAAAATGGTTCATACTCGCACTAGTAGGGAAACTCCATCCGTGGAAATTTACCATGGTTTGGCAACGTACAAAAATTACTATGGCTTGGCTATGCAAAAGTACCTACAAGCCCAAAAAACGACGTTTTATGCGGAAAATATGGCATGTGTGGACCACACGGGTAGGTGTAGGGCGCCGCTATGTATGGTCGCGTCCGATGTTCACTTACGATTGCAAACGTCCATTGGTCACGGCCTACACCTATTAGGGCGACGAGCGCTAGGCCGTAGAGTACGGCTCGGTCGGCGATATCTATTCGTCGTGCCAGAAGGAACCGGATGACAAAAAAATCGAGGGCCCCACCACATAAAAATGTAAAAATGGTTCATACTCGCACTAGTAGGGAAACTCCATCCGTGGAAATTTACCATGGTTTGGCAACGTACAAAAATTACTATGGCTTGGCTATGCAAAAGTACCTACAAGCCCAAAACGACGTTTTATGCGGAAAATATGGCATGTGTGGACCACACGGGTAGGTGTAGGGGCGCCGCTATGTATGGTCGCGTCCGATGTTCACTTACGATTGCAAACGTCCATTGGTCACGGCCTACACCTATTAGGGCGACGAGCGCTAGGCCGTAGAGTACGGCTCGGTCGGCGATATCTATTCGTCGTGACCGAAGGAAACCGGATGACAAAAAAAAATCGAGGGCCCCACCACATAAAAATGTAAAAATGGTTCATACTCGCACTAGTAGGGAAACTCCATCCGTGGAAATTTACCATGGTTTGGCAACGTACAAAAATTACTATGGCTTGGCTATGCAAAAGTACCTACAAGCCCAAAACGACGTTTTATGCGGAAAATATGGCATGTGTGGACCACACGGGTAGGTGTAGGGCGCCGCTATGTATGGTCGCGTCCGATGTTCACTTACGATTGCAAACGTCCATTGGTCACGGCCTACACCTATTAGAGGCGACGAGCGCTAGGCCGTAGAGTACGGCTCGGTCGGCGATATCTATTCGTCGTGACCGAAGGAACCGGATGACAAAAAAATCGAGGGCCCCACCACATAAAAATGTAAAAATGGTTCATACTCGCACTAGTAGGGAAACTCCATCCGTGGAAATTTACCATGGTTTGGCAACGTACAAAAATTACTATGGCTTGGCTATGCAAAAGTACCTACAAGCCCAAAACGACGTTTTTATGGAAAATATGGCAAATATGGCATGTGTGGACCACACGGGTAGGTGTAGGGGCGCCGCTATGTATGGTCGCGTCCGATGTTCACTTACGATTGCAAACGTCCATTGGTCACGGCCTACACCTATTAGGCGACGAGCGCTAGGCCGTAGAGTACGGCTCGGTCGGCGATATCTATTCGTCGTGGCCAGAAGGAACCGGATGACAAAAAAATCGAGGGCCCCACCACATAAAAATGTAAAAATGGTTCATACTCGCACTAGTAGGGAAACTCCATCCGTGGAAATTTACCATGGTTTGGCAACGTACAAAAATTACTATGGCTTGGCTATGCAAAAGTACCTACAAGCCCAAAACGACGTTTTATGCGGAAAATATGGCATGTGTGGACCACACGGGTAGGTGTAGGGGCGCCGCTATGTATGGTCGCGTCCGATGTTCACTTACGATTGCAAACGTCCATTGGTCACGGCCTACACCTATTATTAGGCGACGAGCGCGCTAGGCCGTAGAGTACGGCTCGGTCGGCGATATCTATTCGTCGTGACCAGAAGGAACCGGATGACAAAAAAATCGAGGGCCCCACCACATAAAAATGTAAAAATGGTTCATACTCGCACTAGTAGGGAAACTCCATCGTGGAAATTTACCATGGTTTGGCAACGTACAAAAATTACTATGGCTTGGCTATGCAAAAGTACCTACAAGCCCAAAACGACGTTTTATGCGGAAAATATGGCATGTGTGGACCACACGGGTAGGTGTAGGGCGCCGCTATGTATGGTCGCGTCCGATGTTCACTTACGATTGCAAACGTCCATTGGTCACGGCCACCTACCTATTAGGCGGCTAGGCGCTAGGCCGTAGAGTACGGCTCGGTCGGCGATATCTATTCGTCGTGTGACCGAAGGAACCGGATGACAAAAAAATCGAGGGCCCCACCACATAAAAATGTAAAAATGGTTCATACTCGCACTAGTAGGGAAACTCCATCCGTGGAAATTTACCATGGTTTGGCAACGTACAAAAATTACTATGGCTTGGCTATGCAAAAGTACCTACAAGCCCAAAACGACGTTTTATGCGGAAAATATGGCATGTGTGGACCACACGTGGTAGGTGTATGGTCGGGCGCCGCTATGTATGGTCGCGTCCGATGTTCACTTACGATTGCAAACGTCCATTGGTCACGGCCTACACCTATTAGGGCGACGAGCGCTAGGCCGTAGAGTACGGCTCGGTCGGCGATATCTATTCGTCGTGGCCGAAGGAACCGGATGACAAAAAAATCGGGCCCCACCACATAAAAATGTAAAAATGGTTCATACTCGCACTAGTAGGGAAACTCCATCCGTGGAAATTTACCATGGTTTGGCAACGTACAAAAATTACTATGGCTTGGCTATGCAAAAGTACCTACAAGCCCAAAACGACGTTTTATGCGGAAAATATGGCATGTGTGGACCACACGGGTAGGTGTAGGGCGCCGCTATGTATGGTCGCGTCCGATGTTCACTTACGATTGCAAACGTCCATTGGTCACGGCCTACACCTATTAGGGCGACGAGCGCTAGGCCGTAGAGTACGGCTCGGTCGGCGATATCTATTCGTCGTGGCCAGAAGGAACCGGATGACAAAAAAATCGAGGGCCCCACCACATAAAAATGTAAAAATGGTTCATACTCGCACTAGTAGGGAAACTCCATCCGTGGAAATTTACCATGGTTTGGCAACGTACAAAAATTACTATGGCTTGGCTATGCAAAAGTACCTACAAGCCCAAAACGACGTTTTATGCGGAAAATATGGCATGTGTGGACCACACGGGTAGGTGTAGGGGCGCCGCTATGTATGGTCGCGTCCGATGTTCACTTACGATTGCAAACGTCCATTGGTCACGGCCTACACCTATTAGAGGCGCGAGCGCTAGGCCGTAGAGTACGGCTCGGTCGGTCGGCGATATCTATTCGTCGTGACCGAAGGAACCGGATGACAAAAAAATCGAGGGCCCCACCACATAAAATGTGTAAAAATGGTTCATACTCGCACTAGTAGGGAAACTCCATCCGTGGAAATTTACCATGGTTTGGCAACGTGCAAAAATTACTATGGCTTGGCTATGCAAAAGTACCTACAAGCCCAAAACGACGTTTTATGCGGAAAATATGGCATGTGTGGACCACACGGGTAGGTGTAGGGCGCCGCTATGTATGGTCGCGTCCGATGTTCACTTACGATTGCAAACGTCCATTGGTCACGGCCTACACCTATTAGGGCGACGAGCGCTAGGCCGTAGAGTACGGCTCGGTCGGCGATATCTATTCGTCGTGACCGAAGGAACCGGATGACAAAAAAATCGAGGGCCCCACCACATAAAAATGTAAAAATGGTTCATACTCGCACTAGTAGGGAAACTCCATCCGTGGAAATTTACCATGGTTTGGCAACGTACAAAAATTACTATGGCTTGGCTATGCAAAAGTACCTACAAGCCCAAAACGACGTTTTATGCGGAAAATATGGCATGTGTGGACCACACGGGTAGGTGTAGGGCGCCGGCGCCGCTATGTATGGTCGCGTCCGATGTTCACTTACGATTGCAAACGTCCATTGGTCACGGCCTACACCTATTAGGCGACGAGCGCTAGGCCGTAGAGTACGGCTCGGTCGGCGATATCTATTCGTCGTGACCGAAGGAACCGGATGACAAAAAAATCGAGGGCCCCACCACATAAAAATGTAAAAATGGTTCATACTCGCACTAGTAGGGAAACTCCATCCGTGGAAATTTACCATGGTTTGGCAACGTACAAAAATTACTATGGCTTGGCTATGCAAAAGTACCTACAAGCCCAAAACGACGTTTTATGCGGAAAATATGGCATGTGTGGACCACACGGGTAGGTGTAGGGGCGCCGCTATGTATGGTCGCGTCCGATGTTCACTTACGATTGCAAACGTCCATTGGTCACGGCCTACACCTATTAGAGGCGACGAGCGCTAGGCCGTAGAGTACGGCTCGGTCGGCGATATCTATTCGTCGTGACCAGAAGGAGGAACGGATGACAAAAAAATCGAGGGCCCCACCACATAAAAATGTAAAAATGGTTCATACTCGCACTAGTAGGGAAACTCCATCCGTGGAAATTTACCATGGTTTGGCAACGTACAAAAATTACTATGGCTTGGCTATGCAAAAGTACTATGGCTTGGCTATGCAAAAGTACCTACAAGCCCAAAACGACGTTTTATGCGGAAAATATGGCATGTGTGGACCACACGGGTAGGTGTAGGGGCGCCGCTATGTATGGTCGCGTCCGATGTTCACTTACGATTGCAAACGTCCATTGGTCACGGCCTACACCTATTAGGCGACGAGCGCGCTAGGCCGTAGAGTACGGCTCGGTCGGCGATATCTATTCGTCGTGACCGAAGGAACCGGATGACAAAAAAATCGAGGGCCCCACCACATAAAAATGTAAAAATGGTTCATACTCGCACTAGTAGGGAAACTCCATCCGTGGAAATTTACCATGGTTTGGCAACGTACAAAAATTACTATGGCTTGGCTATGCAAAAGTACCTACAAGCCCAAAAACGTTTTATGCGGAAAATATGGCATGTGTGGACGTTTTATGCGGAAAATATGGCATGTGTGGACCACACGGGTAGGTGTAGGGCGCCGCTATGTATGGTCGCGTCGATGTTCACTTACGATTGCAAACGTCCATTGGTCACGGCCTACATTAGAGGCGGCGGCGCTAGGCCGTAGAGTACGGCTCGGTCGGCGATATCTATTCGTCGTGACCAGAAGGAACCGGATGACAAAAAAATCGAGGGCCCCACCACATAAAAATGTAAAAATGGTTCATACTCGCACTAGTAGGGAAACTCCATCCGTGGAAATTTACCATGGTTTGGCAACGTACAAAAATTACTATGGCTTGGCTATGCAAAAGTACCTACAAGCCCAAAACGACGTTTTATGCGGAAAATATGGCATGTGTGGACCACACGGGTAGGTGTAGGGGCGCCGCTATGTATGGTCGCGTCCGATGTTCACTTACGATTGCAAACGTCCATTGGTCACGGCCTACACCTATTATTAGCGCGCGAGCGCTAGGCCGTAGAGTACGGCTCGGTCGGCGATATCTATTCGTCGTGACCGAAGGAACCGGATGACAAAAAAATCGAGGGCCCCACCACATAAAAATGTAAAAATGGTTCATACTCGCACTAGTAGGGAAACTCCATCCGTGGAAATTTACCATGGTTTGGCAACGTACAAAAATTACTATGGCTTGGCTATGCAAAAGTACCTACAAGCCCAAAACGACGTTTTATGCGGAAAATATGGCATGTGTGGACCACACGGGTAGGTGTAGGGCGCCGCTATGTATGGTCGCGTCCGATGTTCACTTACGATTGCAAACGTCCATTGGTCACGGCCTACACCTATTAGGGCGACGAGCGCTAGGCCGTAGAGTACGGCTCGGTCGGCGATATCTATTCGTCGTGACCGAAGGAACCGGATGACAAAAAAATCGAGGGCCCCACCACATAAAAATGTAAAAATGGTTCATACTCGCACTAGTAGGGAAACTCCATCCGTGGAAATTTACCATGGTTTGGCAACGTACAAAAATTACTATGGCTTGGCTATGCAAAAGTACCTACAAGCCCAAAACGACGTTTTATGCGGAAAATATGGCATGTGTGGACCACACGGGTAGGTGTAGGGCGCCGCTATGTATGGTCGCGTCCGATGTTCACTTACGATTGCAAACGTCCATTGGTCACGGCCTACACCTATTAGGCGGCGACGAGCGCTAGGCCGTAGAGTACGGCTCGGTCGGCGATATCTATTCGTCGTGACCGAAGGAACCGGATGACAAAAAAATCGAGGGCCCCACCACATAAAAATGTAAAAATGGTTCATACTCGCACTAGTAGGGAAACTCCATCCGTGGAAATTTACCATGGTTTGGCAACGTACAAAAATTACTATGGCTTGGCTATGCAAAAGTACCTACAAGCCCAAAACGACGTTTTATGCGGAAAATATGGCATGTGTGGACCACACGGGTAGGTGTAGGGCGCCGCTATGTATGGTCGCGTCCGGTTGTTCACTTACGATTGCAAACGTCCATTGGTCACGGCCTACACCTATTTAGGGCGGCGAGCGCTAGGCCGTAGAGTACGGCTCGGTCGGCGATATCTATTCGTCGTGACCGAAGGAACCGGATGACAAAAAAATCGAGGGCCCCACCACATAAAAATGTAAAAATGGTTCATACTCGCACTAGTAGGGAAACTCCATCCGTGGAAATTTACCATGGTTTGGCAACGTACAAAAATTACTATGGCTTGGCTATGCAAAAGTACCTACAAGCCCAAAACGACGTTTTATGCGGAAAATATGGCATGTGTGGACCACACGGGTAGGTGTAGGGGCGCCGCTATGTATGGTCGCGTCCGATGTTCACTTACGATTGCAAACGTCCATTGGTCACGGCCTACACCTATTAGCGGCGAGCGCTAGGCCGTAGAGTACGGCTCGGTCGGCGATATCTATTCGTCGTGGCCGAAGGAACCGGATGACAAAAAAATCGAGGGCCCCACCACATAAAAATGTAAAAATGGTTCATACTCGCACTAGTAGGGAAACTCCATCCGTGGAAATTTACCATGGTTTGGCAACGTACAAAAATTACTATGGCTTGGCTATGCAAAAGTACCTACAAGCCCAAAACGACGTTTTATGCGGAAAATATGGCATGTGTGGACCACACGGGTAGGTGTAGGGCGCCGCTATGTATGGTCGCGTCCGATGTTCACTTACGATTGCAAACGTCCATTGGTCACGGCCTACACCTATTAGGGCGACTAGCGCTAGGCCGTAGAGTCGGCTCGGTCGGCGATATCTATTCGTCGTGACGAAGAAGGAACCGGATGACAAAAAAATCGAGGGCCCCACCACATAAAAATGTAAAAATGGTTCATACTCGCACTAGTAGGGAAACTCCATCCGTGGAAATTTACCATGGTTTGGCAACGTACAAAAATTACTATGGCTTGGCTATGCAAAAGTACCTACAAGCCCAAAACGACGTTTTTATGGGAAAAATGGCATGTGTGGACCACATGTGTGGACCACACGGGTAGGTGTAGGGCGCCGGGCGCCGCTATGTATGGTCGCGATGTTCACTTACGATTGCAAACGTCCATTGGTCACGGCCTACACCTATTAGGGCGCGCGCTAGGCCGTAGAGTACGGCTCGGTCGGCGATATCTATTCGTCGTGACCGAAGGAACCGGATGACAAAAAAATCGAGGGCCCCACCACATAAAAATGTAAAAATGGTTCATACTCGCACTAGTAGGGAAACTCCATCCGTGGAAATTTACCATGGTTTGGCAACGTACAAAAATTACTATGGCTTGGCTATGCAAAAGTACCTACAAGCCCAAAACGACGTTTTATGCGGAAAATATGGCATGTGTGGACCACACGGGTAGGTGTAGGGCGCCGCTATGTATGGTCGCGTCCGATGTTCACTTACGATTGCAAACGTCCATTGGTCACGGCCTACACCTATTAGGCGACGAGCGCTAGGCCGTAGAGTAGAGTACGCTCGGTCGATATCTATTCGTCGTGACCGAAGGAACCGGATGACAAAAAAATCGAGGGCCCCACCACATAAAAATGTAAAAATGGTTCATACTCGCACTAGTAGGGAAACTCCATCCGTGGAAATTTACCATGGTTTGGCAACGTACAAAAATTACTATGGCTTGGCTATGCAAAAGTACCTACAAGCCCAAAACGACGTTTTATGCGGAAAATATGGCATGTGTGGACCACACGGGTAGGTGTATGGGGGCGCCGCTATGTATGGTCGCGTCCGATGTTCACTTACGATTGCAAACGTCCATTGGTCACGGCCTACACCTATTAGGCGACGAGCGCTAGGCCGTAGAGTACGGCTCGGTCGGCGATATCTATTCGTCGTGACCGAAGGAACCGGATGACAAAAAAATCGAGGGCCCCACCACATAAAAATGTAAAAATGGTTCATACTCGCACTAGTAGGGAAACTCCATCCGTGGAAATTTACCATGGTTTGGCAACGTACAAAAATTACTATGGCTTGGCTATGCAAAAGTACCTACAAGCCCAAAACGACGTTTTATGCGGAAAATATGGCATGTGTGGACCACACGGGTAGGTGTAGGGCGCCGCTATGTATGGTCGCGTCCGATGTTCACTTACGATTGCAAACGTCCATTGGTCACCGGCCTACACCTATTAGGCGCGGCGCTAGGCCGTAGAGTACGGCTCGGTCGGCGATATCTATTCGTCGTGGCCAGAAGGAACCGGATGACAAAAAAATCGAGGGCCCCACCACATAAAAATGTAAAAATGGTTCATACTCGCACTAGTAGGGAAACTCCATCCGTGGAAATTTACCATGGTTTGGCAACGTACAAAAATTACTATGGCTTGGCTATGCAAAAGTACCTACAAGCCCAAAACGACGTTTTATGCGGAAAATATGGCATGTGTGGACCACACGGGTAGGTGTAGGGGCGCCGCTATGTATGGTCGCGTCCGATGTTCACTTACGATTGCAACGTCCATTGGTCACGGCCTACACCTATTAGGGCGACGGCGCTAGGCCGTAGAGTACGGCTCGGTCGGCGATATCTATTCGTCGTGACCGAAGGAACCGGATGACAAAAAAATCGAGGGCCCCACCACATAAAAATGTAAAAATGGTTCATACTCGCACTAGTAGGGAAACTCCATCCGTGGAAATTTACCATGGTTTGGCAACGTACAAAAATTACTATGGCTTGGCTATGCAAAAGTACCTACAAGCCCAAAACGACGTTTTATGCGGAAAATATGGCATGTGTGGACCACACGGGTAGGTGTAGGGGCGCCGCTATGTATGGTCGCGTCCGATGTTCACTTACGATTGCAAACGTCCATTGGTCACGGCCTACACCTATTAGGGCGACGAGCGCTAGGCCGTAGAGTACGGCTCGGTCGGCGATATCTATTCGTCGTGACCAGAAGGAACCGGATGACAAAAAAATCGAGGGCCCCACCACATAAAAATGTAAAAATGGTTTCATACTCGCACTAGTAGGGAAACTCCATCCGTGGAAATTTACCATGGTTTGGCAACGTACAAAAATTACTATGGCTTGGCTATGCAAAAGTACCTACAAGCCCAAAACGACGTTTTATGCGGAAAATATGGCATGTGTGGACCACACGGGTAGGTGTAGGGGCGCCGCTATGTATGGTCGCGTCCGATGTTCACTTACGATTGCAAACGTCCATTGGTCACGGCCTACACCTATTAGAGGCGACGAGCGCTAGGCCGTAGAGTACGGCTCTCGGTCGGCGATATCTATCTATTCGTCGTGACCGAAGGAACCGGATGACAAAAAAATCGAGGGCCCCACCACATAAAAATGTAAAAATGGTTCATACTCGCACTAGTAGGGAAACTCCATCCGTGGAAATTTACCATGGTTTGGCAACGTACAAAAATTACTATGGCTTGGCTATGCAAAAGTACCTACAAGCCCAAAACGACGTTTTATGCGGAAAATATGGCATGTGTGGACCACACGGGTAGGTGCAGGGGCGCCGCTATGTATGGTCGCGTCCGATGTTCACTTACGATTGCAAACGTCCATTGGTCACGGCCTACACCTATTAGGGCGACAAAAAAAGCGCTAGGCCGTAGAGTACGGCTCGGTCGGCGATATCTATTCGTCGTGACCGAAGGAACCGGATGACAAAAAAATCGGGCCCCACCACATAAAAATGTAAAAATGGTTCATACTCGCACTAGTAGGGAAACTCCATCCGTGGAAATTTACCATGGTTTGGCAACGTACAAAAATTACTATGGCTTGGCTATGCAAAAGTACCTACAAGCCCAAAACGACGTTTTATGCGGAAAATATGGCATGTGTGGACCACACGGGTAGGTGTAGGGGCGCCGCTATGTATGGTCGCGTCCGATGTTCACTTACGATTGCAAACGTCCATTGGTCTACACCTATTAGGCGACGAGCGCTAGGCCGTAGAGTACGGCTCGGTCGGTCGATGATATCTATTCGTCGTGACCGAAGGAACCGGATGACAAAAAAATCGAGGGCCCCACCACATAAAAATGTAAAAATGGTTCATACTCGCACTAGTAGGGAAACTCCATCCGTGGAAATTTACCATGGTTTGGCAACGTACAAAAATTACTATGGCTTGGCTATGCAAAAGTACCTACAAGCCCAAAACGACGTTTTTTATGCGGAAAATATGGCATGTGTGGACCACACGGGTAGGTGTAGGGGCGCCGCTATGTATGGTCGCGTCCGATGTTCACTTACGATTGCAAACGTCCATTGGTCACGGCCTACACCTATTAGGGCGCGCTAGCGCTAGGCCGTAGAGTACGGCTCGGTCGGCGATATCTATTCGTCGTGACCGAAGGAACCGGATGACAAAAAAATCGAGGGCCCCACCACATAAAAATGTAAAAAAATGGTTCATACTCGCACTAGTAGGGAAACTCCATCCGTGGAAATTTACCATGGTTTGGCAACAACGTACAAAAATTACTATGGCTTGGCTATGCAAAAGTACCTACAAGCCCAAAACGACGTTTTATGCGGAAAATATGGCATGTGTGGACCACACGGGTAGGTGTAGGTGTAGGGGCGCCGCTATGTATGGTCGCGTCCGATGTTCACTTACGATTGCAAACGTCCATTGGTCACGGCCTACACCTATTAGGGCGACGAGCGCTAGGCCGTAGAGTACGGCTCAGTCGGCGATATCTATTCGTCGTGGCCGAAGGAACCGGATGACAAAAAAATCGGGCCCCACCACATAAAAATGTAAAAATGGTTCATACTCGCACTAGTAGGGAAACTCCATCCGTGGAAATTTACCATGGTTTGGCAACGTACAAAAATTACTATGGCTTGGCTATGCAAAAGTACCTACAAGCCCAAAACGACGTTTTATGCGGAAAATATGGCATGTGTGGACCACACGGGTAGGTGTAGGGGCGCCGCTATGTATGGTCGCGTCCGATGTTCACTTACGATTGCAAACGTCCATTGGTCACGGCCTACACCCTACACCTATTAGGGGCGGCGGCGCTAGGCCGTAGAGTACGGCTCGGTCGGCGATATCTATTCGTCGTGACCGAAGGAACCGGATGAAAAAAAAATCGGGCCCCACCACATAAAAATGTAAAAATGGTTCATACTCGCACTAGTAGGGAAACTCCATCCGTGGAAATTTACCATGGTTTGGCAACGTACAAAAATTACTATGGCTTGGCTATGCAAAAGTACCTACAAGCCCAAAACGACGTTTTATGCGGAAAATATGGCATGTGTGGACCACACGGGTAGGTGTAGGGGCGCCGCTATGTATGGTCGCGTCCGATGTTCACTTACGATTGCAAACGTCCATTGGTCACGGCCTACACCTATTAGGGCGACGAGCGCTAGGCCGTAGAGTACGGCTCGGTCGGCGATATCTATTCGTCGTGACCGAAGGAACCGGATGACAAAAAAATCGAGGGCCCCACCACATAAAAATGTAAAAATGGGTTCATACTCGCACTAGTAGGGAAACTCCATCCGTGGAAATTTACCATGGTTTGGCAACGTACAAAAATTACTATGGCTTGGCTATGCAAAAGTACCTACAAGCCCAAAACGACGTTTTATGCGGAAAATATGGCATGTGTGGACCACACGGGTAGGTGTAGGGCGGGCGCCGCTATGTATGGTCGCGTCCGATGTTCACTTACGATTGCAAACGTCCATTGGTCACGGCCTACACCTATTAGAGGCGACTAGCGCTAGGCCGTAGAGTACGGCTCGGTCGGCGATATCTATTCGTCGTGACCGAAGGAACCGGATGACAAAAAAATCGAGGGCCCCACCACATAAAAATGTAAAAATGGTTCATACTCGCACTAGTAGGGAAACTCCATCCGTGGAAATTTACCATGGTTTGGCAACGTACAAAAATTACTATGGCTTGGCTATGCAAAAGTACCTACAAGCCCAAAACGACGTTTTATGCGGAAAATATGGCATGTGTGGACCACACGGGGGTAGGTGTAGGGGCGCCGCTATGTATGGTCGCGTCCGATGTTCACTTACGATTGCAAACGTCCATTGGTCACGGCCTACACCTATTAGGGCGGCTAGCGCTAGGCCGTAGAGTACGGCTCGGTATCGATATCGTCGTCGACCGAAGGAACCGGATGACAAAAAAATCGAGGGCCCCACCACATAAAAATGTAAAAATGGTTCATACTCGCACTAGTAGGGAAACTCCATCGTGGAAATTTACCATGGTTTGGCAACGTACAAAAATTACTATGGCTTGGCTATGCAAAAGTACCTACAAGCCCAAAACGACGTTTTATGCGGAAAATATGGCATCTGTGGACCACGGGTAGGTGTAGAAGCGCCGGCCCATTGTATGGTCGCGTCCGATGTTCACTTATGATTGCAAACATCCATTTGTCACGGCCCGCACCTATTAGGGCAACGGCGCTGACCGTATAAGTGCGGCTCGGTCGGCTGATATCGTCGTCGTGACCGAAGGAACCGAGATGACAAAATCGAGGCCCCACCACATAAAAATGTAAAAATGGTTCATACTCGCACTAGTAGGGAAACTCCATCTGTGGAAATTTACCATGGTTTGGCAACGTGCAAAAATTACTATGGCTTGGCTATGCAAATGTACCTACAAGCCCAAAACAACGTTTTATGCGGAAACTATGGCATGTGTGGACCACACGGGTAGGTGTAGGGGCGCCGCTATGTATGGTCGCGTCCGATGTTCACTTACGATTGCAAATGTCCATTGGTCACGGCCCACACCTATCAGGGTGACGAGCGCTAGGCCGTAGAGTACGGCTCGGTCGAGCTGATATCTATTCATCGTGACCGAAGGAACCAGATACCCCACCACATAAAAATGTAAAAATGGTTCGTACTCGCACTAGTAGGGAAACTACATCCGTGAAAATTTACCATGGTTTGGCAACGTGCAAAAATTACTATGGCTTGGCTATGCAAAAGTACCTACAAGCCCAAAACGACGTTTTATGCGGAAAATATGGCATGTGTGGACCACACGGGTAGGTGTAGGGGCGCCGCTATGTATGGTCACGTCCGATGTGTTAAACTACGTTGCAACCATCATTGGTCCTGACCCACACCTATTAGGGCTGACAGCGCTGAGGGGGAACGGTAGAGTACGGCTCGGTCGGCTGATATCTATTCGTCGTTATTGCGGAACAGATGACAAAAAAATCGAGGGCCCCACCACATAAAAATGTAAAAATGGTTCGTACTCGCACTCAGTAGGGAAACTCCATCCGTGAAATTTACCATGGTTTGGCAACGTGCAAAATTACTTTGGCTTGGCTATGCAAAAGTACCTAAGCCCAAAACGACGTTTATGCGGAAAATATGGCATGTGTGGACACACGAGTAGGTGTAGGGCGCCGCTACGTATGAGTCGCGTCCAGATGTTCACTTCGATTGCAAACGTCCATTGGTCACGGCCCACACCTATTAGGGCGACGGCGCTAGGCCGTAGAGTACGCCTCGGTCAGCGGATATATATTCGTCGTGAAGGAACCGAGATGACAAAAAAATCAAGGGCCCCACCACATAAAAATGTAAAAATGGTTCAGTACTCGCACTAGTAGAGAAACTCCATCCGTGGAAATTTACCATGGTTTGTCAACGTGCAAAATTACTATGGCTTGGCTATGCAAAAGTACCTACAAGCCCAAAATGACGTTTTACGCGGAAAATATGGCATCTCGGGTGGGACCACACGGGTAGGTGTAGGGCGCCGCTATGTATGGTCGCGTCCGATGTTCACTTACGCATTGCAAACATCCATTGGTCACGGCCCGCACCTATTAGGGCGACGGCGCTAGGTCAGAGTACGGCTCGGTCGGCGATATCTATTCGTCGTGGAGAAGGAACCGGATGACAAAATCGAGGGCCCCACCACATAAAAATGTAAAAAATGATTCGTACTCACACTAGTAGGAAACTCCATCCGTGGAAATTTACCATGGTTTGGCAACGCGTGCAAACATTACTATGGCTTGGCTATGCAAAAGTACCTACAAGCCCAAAATGACGTTTCACGGAAAATATGGCATCTGTGGACCACACGGGTAGGTGTAGGGGCGCCGCTATGTATGGTCGCGTCCGATGTTCACTTACGATTGCAAATGTCCATTGGTCACGGCCCACACCTATCAGGGTGAAGAGCGCTAGGCCGTAGAGTACGGCTCGGTCGAGCTGATATCTATTCGTCGTGACCGAAGGAACCAGATACCCCACCAGATACCCCACCACATAAAAATGTAAAAATGGTTCGTACTCGCACTAGTAGGGAAACTCCATCCGTGGAAATTTACCATGGTTTGGCAACGTGCAAAAATTACTATGGCTTGGCCATGCAAAAGTACCTACAAGCCCAAAACGACGTTTTATGCGGAAAATATGGCATGTGTGGACCACACGGGTAGGTGTAGGGGCACCGCTATGTATGGTCGTCCAATGTTCACTTACGCATTGCAAACATCCATTGGTCACGGCCCACACCTATTAGGGCGACGGCGCTAGGCCGTAGAGTACGGCTCGTCGTCTGGCGATATCATTCGTCGTGACCAAAGGGAAGGAACCGAGATGACAAAAAAATCGGGCCCCACCACATAAAAATGTAAAAATGGTTCGTACTCGCACTAGTAGGGAAACTCCATCCGTGGAAATTTACCATGGTTTGGCAACGTGCAAAAATTACTTTGGCTTGGCTATGCAAAAGTACCTACAAGCAAAACGACGTTTTTATGCGGAAAATATGGCATGTGTGGACCACACGGGTAGGTGTAGGGCGCCGCTACGTATGGTCGGCGTCCGATGTTCACTTACGGGTGCAAACGTCCATTGGTCACGCCCCACCTATTAGGGCGACGGCGCTAGGCCGTAGAGTACGCCTCGGGGCGATATATATTCGTCGTGACCGAAGGAACCGGATGACAAAAAAAATCGAGGGCCCCACCACATAAAAATGTAAAAATGGTTCGTACTCGCACTAGTAGGGAAACTCCATCCATGGAATTTTACCATGGTTTGGCTTGCGTGCAAAAATTACTATAGCTTGGCTATGCAAAAGTACCTACAAGCCCAAAATGACGTTTTATGTGGAAAATGTGGCATGTGTGGACCACCGGGTAGGTGTGGGGCGCGCTATGTATGGTCGCGTCCGATGTTCACTTGCGATTGCAAACATCCATTGGTCACGGCCCGCACCTATTAGGCCGACGCGCTAGGCCGTAGAGTACGGCTCGGTCGGCGATATCTTCGTCGTGGCCGAAGGAACCAGAGATGACAAAAAAATCGAGGGCCCCACCACATAAAAATGTAAAAATGGTTCGTACTCGCACTAGTAGGGAAACTCTATCCATGGAAATTTACCATGGTTTGGCAACGTGCAAAAATTACTATGGCTTGGCTATGCAAAAGTACCTACAAGCCCAAAATGACGTTTTACGCGGAAAATATGGCATCTGTGGACCACACGGGTAGGTGTAGGGGCGCCGCTATGTATGGTCGCGTCCGATGTTCACTTAAGATTGCAAATGTCCATTGGTCACGGCCCACACCTATCAGGGTGACGCTAGGCCGTAGAGTACGGCTCAGTGAGTGATATCTATCGTCGTGACCGAAGGAACCGATGACAAATCGAGGCCCCACCACATAAAAATGTAAAAATGGTTCGTACTCGCACTAGTAGGAAACTCCATCCATGGAAATTTACCATGGTTTGGCAACGTACAAAAATTACTATGGCTTGGCTATGCAAAAGTACCTACAAGCCCAAAACGACGTTTTATCGGAAAATATGGCATGTGTGGACCACACGGGTAGGTGTAGGGGCGCCGCTATGTATGGTCGCGTCCGATGTTCACTTACGATTGCAAACGTCCATTGGTCACGGCCTACACCTATTAGGCGGCAGCGCTAGGCCGTAGAGTACGGCTCGGTCGAGCTAATATCTATTCGTCGTGACCAAAAGGAACCGGATGACAAAAAAATCGAGGGCCCCACCACATAAAAATGTAAAAATGGTTCGTACTCGCACTAGTAGGGAAACTCCATCCGTGGAAATTTACCATGGTTTGGCAACGTGCAAAAATTACTATGGCTTGGCTATGCAAAAGTACCTACAAGCCCAAAACGATGTTTTATGCGGAAAATATGGCATGTGTGGACCACACGGGTAGGTGTAGGGGCGCCGCTATGTATGGTCGCATCCGATGTTCACTTACGATTGCAAACGTCCATTGGTCACGGCCTACACCTATTAGGGCGACGAGCGCTAGGCCGTAGAGTACGGCTCGGTCGTGATATCTATTCGTCGTGACCGAAGGAACCGGATGACAAAAAATCGAGGGCCCCACCACATAAAAATGTAAAAATGGTTCGTACTCGCACTAGTAGGGAAACTTCATCCATGGAAATTTACCATGGTTTGGCAACGTGCAAAAATTACTATGGCTTGGCTATGCAAAAGTACCTACAAGCCCAAAACGACGTTTTATGCGGAAAATATGGCATGTGTGGACCACACGGGTAGGTGTAGGGGCGCCGCTATGTATGGTCACATCCGATGTTCACTTATGATTGCAAATGTCCATTGGTGCGACCCTACACCTATACCGGTGACGGCGCTAGGCCGTAGAGTACGGCTCGGTCGGCGATATCTATTCGTCGTGACCAGAAGGAACCGGATGCCCCACCACATAAAAATGTAAAAATGGTTCGTACTCGCACTAGTAGGGAAACTCCATCCGTGGAAATTTACCATGGTTTGGCAACGTGCAAAAATTACTATGGCTTGGCTATGCAAAAGTACCTACAAGCCCAAAACGACGTTTTATGCGGAAAAATATGGCATGTGTGGACCACACGGGTAAGGGCGCCTATGTATGGTCGCGTCCAATGTTTACGATTGCAAACATCCATTGGTCACGCCCACACCTATTGGCGACGCGGCTGGGCCGTAGAGTGCCGGTCAGCTGATATCTATTCGTCGTGACCGAAGGAACCGGATGACAAAAAAATCTGATGTCTATTAAGTGAAATAAATAAAGAAGGTTCCGCAAGCGCCTGAGAATATATCATCGTAGCATTTTTAACCGGGGTAATCCGGGTATCGTTATTTATATTTTTACCCTTTGGGGAAGGAAATGCCTTTGGATAATGAGTGATGAGCAATGCACATGCTATAATGGAGAGCTTAACCTTGTACGTATCGATCATCTCATACAGGGTATGTGTCACATAAAAATATAGGAATGAATGATAAATGACATAAGATAAATGAGAGCAATTAGCCACATAAAATGATAGTAATAGCCATCTCAACTTAGCACTCTAAGCTTATAACACTAGCATGGACTAGGACGATCTAGGGTATAATCCTATGTTATTCTAACTATAAAGTCAAAGCATACAATGATTAGTGCAAGAACATCTAGCAATCATGGCGGGGAAAAGGTTACATCTATGCATAGTGATATTACCGGAAGACAAGAGACATAGCAATGACTTCAATGTAATAGGTTTGTTCGCTAGACCTATACTCGGGAGAAGGGCTACAAAGGACTCAACCAGGAATTTGTCACTCCCGCGATCTACCTCACAATCCGGAATATAGGGTGCAATCGCGAGATAAATACGGTCTAGGCACCATGCCTACACAATATCTACCACTCACCCATCGATCTAATGAGCAAGCGCTATACGATCCTATGCATAAACATAATTCTAGTCCAACTATGCTAAACATATAATCAAAGTAAACTAAGAACGATATAATTGAGAACATAATCAAATAGAGCAAAGTCAAGTCGATATAATAGAATAGAATAAAGTACTACTCATAGTATCACGAACAATGATGAATATTACAAGAATGTAGAGGGGAATTACCAAGAACTCCGGCAGATCCGGACTCCAAGCTAGGCTTGATTCCCTCTAGATCTATTCCTATGTAGCTATGCTACTAAACTATGGAGCTCTAATTGAGATGGTGGCTCGGCTTCTGCGAATTCTGATGAGAGAATGAACTCTTGAATGAATTAGGTTTCACCCGGGGCAGGGGGCTCGAATATATAGCCCCTAGGATGAACCACGGCCCTCGGATCAAACCGACCTAAATGGACGATAATTATTCATCCTCAAAGCGGTGGAGCGGGATCCGCGAGACTCAGCGTGATTGGTGGAGGTGGGGAGTCGGCCGACTCCCCAGGTCGGCCGGCTGGCCACTGCAGTGGGCCCGGCTCCCAGGTTTGCCTTGCACGGAGTCTTCTAGATTATACAATTTTACCCGTTCGGTCTTTATCTCTATGTAATCATGACATGTGGGCCTCCTTTGGTTCTCTTTACGATAACCCCCTGTAGAAATAGACAATCACCAAAACTCGTGGAATTACATCGGTGTAACCCCTATATCTAACGGTGAACTCAAATTAGTCCTTTCTCTTGCTGCGTTGATGATATAAAATTGATACTTAAGAACCGTCAACAAACTCCCCCAAGCTTACCTTTTGCTCGTCCACGAGCAAAGATAGACTCAGTGATGGATCGGGAGTTGCTACAATGCTTTCACTCCTCATAAATACACATGCGTTCAAACAAGAACTCTCTCTAGATTAGAGTGAACTATTCGACTCAAAACTCACTCATATTACCTTTCACCATGGGGCTTATATCTTGTCACTTGGGTCTTGAGTAGTTGAAAGATAGAACGGTCAAGTCAAGCGCCATGTTTCTCGCTCTTTGATCAACTATTATCCCGGAGTTTTTGCAAGGTTTGAAATAAAACTCAGAGTTCCTTGTATGAACCTTTCAAGTCTCTCATTTGTGGTATTTTTGGATCCTTTCTAAGGCATGAGTAGTGTATGCCTTCTCTCTTCTCTCAAGAATATGTGGTATTTGTGGAACTAAGGCATAATGGAAAGTGCCTTCTCTCTCTCACCCTACTTTCTAATAGGCTTATGTGGAGCTCATAGGTGGGAGACACTCAAACTCACTTGCATATATTGCACGAGTTAAGACATGGATCCAATAGGAACTAAAATAATAATAAAGTCATATGTGCATGTGAATGAGGAAATGGAATGGATGAGATGATGATAGGATGATGGTAGTATGATGATGATAAGAAAATGATTATGAGGGGTACTCAACTGGTGAACATCTACTTCTACACTTGCTCCTTTGGGGATAACATGACTCCCTTTATTCGGAAACCTTGAAACTTCTTGAATGGAAGGACTTGGCTACTCTTTCTTTTCTTCTTCTTTTTTTCTTCTTTTTTTTTAGAATAACCAATCCTCTGAAAATGAAACTTTAGCACGGGGAGTGTATAACTTGAAATGATAATGACTGGAGCTTTTATGTAGGCAAATGAAATGGCGATGATTATTTCTAGATGTTCACTCCCCGGATAGGAGTAGAACCTTTTACAGGATGATGTGAAATGAATGGCGTATGTATATGTGGATGGGTGAATGGATGGATGCGTACTCCCGGTGTAGGAGCAGCATGGGTGCGTATCTCTAAGGTAGAGATAGCACAATAAGTGGAGGGAATGCGTACTCCCTAGGGTAGGAGCGGCATAAGTGCGTATCTCCGGGGTAGAGATAGCACAATATGTGGTGGATATAGATCTATATGTGGGTGGTACTTTGAGAAACAGAAGTAGCACGAGAATGAATATAACATTTATAAAATAGGTGCATGCTTCGAGGCCCGACAGTAGCATAGATCAATGGATGGAGAGCACATAGTATTGACTTTATACTGCGTGACTAATTCCTTATGGGTCCACAGCATAACCACACTCAATGCCTATAAAGTCTACACTCAAACCTACAATATGATCTATATAAATAGATGGGTTTTCCTAATCTAGTAAGCATGAATATATCATTTTGTGGTAGGAATTTGAACTCTCATCATAAAGGAACTCATCATGCGAAATTAAATATTTTCAAAGATAAATTCTCGAACTCTAGTATCTCTAGGAACAAGATGAATGACTCAAAACCTTCCCATATCATACCCGTCAACCACCTAGACTTAGATCAAGTGTTGCTACCCACAAGTTTGAGGTTCGAGCAAATCTCAAATCTAAACAGTTGTGTCCAAAACTCGGGAGAGTGCAAGGTTGAAAACTTGGTACTTGAAAGGAATTACAGTGAGCAACTATTCATCATCTCCATGTAGAGTTTAATCTAGGGATCACTTTTAAGACATGATTGCAAGAGCTCTCCAAAAGTAGAAAAGATAAATAAGGAAATCTTTACGGGTTTCTATGGTTATGCATCTTTTTTAGTTGTTTTAACAAAGCACACTTTAATAAAGCATAATTAGATAAGTTGGAGACACTTAGCTTGGTACACGGGGGATGCTCTCCCCCAAGGCTGGATGTTGACATAGTCTCTGGCGATGTTCTTGATACGAGCCTTTGAAGGCGTTCTAGTCCTCCGGGAGTGTTGTAGATAGTTCTTGTTGGAAATAAGCATTCAATTGTCGCGGGCGGCACTACGACGGGAAATTTGGATGTCCTTACCTTGCTTGTTAGCTCTTCTTGATCCTTGATGTTGTGAAGCTCAAATAGACAACAAAGCTTGTGGAACTAATTAAGCGTTAGTGATAAAACCTCTAGGCCTTGGTTGTCTAGAACTTTCTTAACTTAGACTTGTTCTAACGGGATCAAGAAATATTTTTATCTTTTTATTATTTAAGGAATGCGAGATAGGGGAAATAAATATCTTTGAGAAATTATTTTTGTGCCACCACGGTGAATGATTATCCACATGGGGCTTAATGATTTTTGGATGCAAATGCACAACATCTTTATTTTCTTTTCAAATGCGGAGATAAAGAGTAAAGAAAGATGCAACTAAGATGCAAGTAGGGAAATAAATATGCTAAGGTAAAAATACAATGCTGAAAAGTAATCTTGATAAATACCAAGTTACCTCTTGGCGCGGCGTTCGGTGGTTTTAAGTCCTCCGAGCAGGACTTGTCATGTTCGCTCATTTTCAAAGGCGCATTGGTGGCGCCTCGGATGATGTCGCCTCGTGTGTAGGAATTGATTCTGATTTTGCTTTTACCTTCCACACCTTCTTTGTTGGAGAGGATGACCTTGAGGAGGAAGCTTCTTGGACCACTTGTTTCTCTTGATGTGAGCACCTCTCGGGTTCTTCTACAATGTTCTTCTCTTCGGGTACCGATCTTCATATCTTGACACTTCTCCCTCATAGTCGGCCCATCCATCTTTAGTGATGTTCTTCTTGTTCGCGGCAGGGTAGCTGTTTGCCTTCTCCTTGTTCTGTTCTTCTTGGGCTCTTCGGTGATTATATAATTATTGTTGAAGTAGCGGCGTACCTTCTCGGTGGGAAAGTGGAAATGGATCTCTCTGTCCCAATATAGATGATAGCTACGGTGGTGTTCGGGAATGGTCTTCCTAGGATGATTGGAGGATCGTAGTCATCTCCCATGTCAATGACTAGGAAGTGCAGTAGGGACATAATGGTCATCTATCTGGATGAGGACATCCTTCACTTCTCCTTCGACGAAGCGGAATGTCGATCTGCCATTTGTATTTGTGCATAGGTGGGCTCCAAAGGCATAGTGCCATATAGATACTCATAGGTTACCTTGGCCATAATGTTGACGCCCGATCCGGTGTCTGGGACAGCTTTATTGAAAGAGCTTACGTTGATGGAGCATTGAATGGTTGGGACACACAGGTCATCCTTCTTGATCGGACGTGGGGACTGAGTAAGTGGTCATGCTCCTTGTGGACTGCGGTGACCATCCTCCACTGTCTCAGTCTTCTTGGTCTTCTTATTCTTGTTCTTGCTCTTCTTAGCTGGATTCTTCTTCTTCTCTTGTTGCATTGATGAGGGTGTCTTTGGGAAGCTGCTAGCACTCATTCTTGAAGAGAAGGTTTCTCTTGCCCTTGATGTTGAAGATGATCTTGGCGGTGTTGGCATACATGATGGCTCCAGCGGTGTTCAAGAATGGTCGTCCCAAAATGATAGGGGACCTTTCATCACACTGTATCCACTACCACAGTCTGTTTTGGAACATACGAGTTGCCTACTCGTACACATATGTCTTCAAGTACTCCCAAAGGAACACGGAGTGACTGATGCAAGTTTGTAAGCACATGGTTGTGTATGCTAAGGGGCATCGAATAGCTTCTCATATATCACTCTTGGCATGATGTTGATGCTTGCACGAAGTCACACATTGCCTCATTAAAGTTAGTACTTCCAATGGAGATCGGAATGGTTGGTCTCCTGGATCAGCCCTTCTTGATTGGCGAGTTGAGTCAATCCATGACCCCTTCGATGGATCCTCCGGCTATCTTCTACATTGAATATATCAACAAGATTTGCGAGTTTCGAGCTCTTCGGGTTGTCACACGTTTACCTTGACCGATTGGAGGGAGCAAGGTTAACAAGGCTGTTGTACTGCGACTCAAGTATCTTGTTGAAACTAGGCTAACTCTTGATGGCATTGGAAAAGCCATCCATCCTGTTGCGAGTGTCTCTAGGACCTTGTCATTTGATGTCGGCTTCTTGGGCCAGATTGTCCATCATCTTGCCTTGATTCAGCACTAACTCTCTCAAAGGCGTTTGGTTGTAATTATTGTAGGAGGAGTTGTTACCTTGATAGTTGCACAGATAATTGCTCGAGTAGTTAGGCCTCTGCTGTTGATTCCAACCTTGATTCGCGAGGACGGTAGTAATTATTATTGTTGTTGTTGTTGAGGTAGTTCACGTCCTCCTTGCTCTACGGGCGGTTAGCACTGTGTGCCGGTCTCTCCACACTCTTCACATGTCATGCGAGCATCATGTATATGCATGACTTCTTTCTTCTACGGGGGCTCTCTCATCGAGCCTCTTCATTAGCAAATCCATTTTGGCGAGGCGGCATGTCTACCTCTTAAATTAGTGCATTCCTCCACCTCTCTTGGTCTGAGGTTCTTTCTTCACTCCAACCTTGGTTGGATGCCATCTTCTCCACAAGAGCTGTGGCTTGAGGAATAGTGAGTGATAAGAATGCACCTCCGGCGGCATCCATCGTCTCACGTGTCTTGTTGCTAAGCCCATGGTAGAATATGCGCAAAAAGCGGCCAATTCTCCATGCCATGATGAGGACACTCGAGGATGTAATCTTGAAAGCGCTCCCAAGCTTCCTCGGGACGGTCTCATCATGGTGTTCTTTGAAAGCTTGATATCTTCCCACGAAGAGCATTTGTCTTGCCCATGGGGAAGAACTTCGCCAAGAAATTGGTGGAACATAGTGCCCACGTAGTATTCTTCTCCTTATTGGCGTAGAACCAGCTTCGCTCTCCCCAAGAGTGAGAATGGGAAGAGGCGAAGTAGTATAGCATCTCAGGGACATCCTTGATAGTGAATGTGCTACAAATCTCCGGGGAAGTGTTGGAGATGAGCACTAGCATCTTCATGGGCCTTCCCATGAACTGGCTTGCTTGCACCATGTTGATTAGCGCGGGCTTGAGCTCAAAAGCTCCTTCGATGTCTTGACTGGTCCGGTACGAATGTTGTCCGTAGTTGGAGGCGAGAACTCGCGGAAGTGACTTGTTCGCCATGGCTTCAACGGCGGTGTCAAGTCTCGCACGAAGGTTGACTTTACGCTTCCGACAAACTTCAAGTTGAGTTGATGATGATGATGATTGATTGGTCTTCTTCAACATGCTTTTGGCTTCTACGAATAAAGCACGGATTGTCAATATAATTATCGGAAGAATTGTCTTTTTCATACATTACCCTGCATAAGATATAAAATAGACGAAAAAAGACAAGGGTAAGGCTGTATGAGTAGAGAATGGTGGCAGTGCTCAATCTCATTATGTAGTGCAATCTTTGCTCATTATCCATTGGCTTTCAACCTTCCCGGGCAACGGCGCCAAAAATGCTTGTTGACATTTCCTGTCGGTGTTAGGTTGTCATCCCCAACATGGCGCCAAAAAGTGCTACTAGAAATAAATAAGGATCCATAGCGCACGGATAATATATCATGTAGCATTTTAACCGGGAGTAATCCAGGTATCGTTATTTATATTTTTACCAGCAGGAAGGGAATGCCTTGGATAATGAGTGATGAGCAATGCACATGCTATAATGGAGAGCTTAACCTTGTACGTATCGATCATCTCATACGGGGTAAGTGTCACATAAAATATAGGAATGAATGATAAATGACATAAGATAAATGAGAGCAATTAGCCACATAAAATAATAGTAATAAGCCATCTCAACTTAGCACTCTAAGCTTATAACACTAGCATGGACTAGGACGATCTAGGGTATAATCCTATGTTATTCTAACTACAAAGTCAAAGCATACAATGATTAGTGCAAGAACATCTAGCAATCATGGCGGGAAAAGGTTACATCTATGCATAGTGATATTACCAGAGAAGACAAGAGACATAGCAATGACTTCAATGTAATAGGTTTGTTCTGCTAGACCTATACTCGGGAGAAGGGCTACAAAGGACTCAACAGGCTGTCACTCCGCGATCTACCTCACGATCCGGAATATAGGGTGTAATCCTTGAGATAAATACAAGATAGGCACCACGCCTACACAATATTTACCACTCACCCATCGATCTAATGAGCAAGCGCTATACGATCCTATGCATAAACATAATTCTAGCCCAACTATGCTAAACATATAATCAAAGTAAACTAAGAACAATATAATTGAGAACATAATCAAATAGAGCAAAGTCAAGTCTGATATAATAGAATAGAATAAAGTACTACTCATAGTATCACGAACAATGATGAATATTACAAGAATGTAGAGGGGAATTACCAAGAACTCCGACAGATCCGGACTCCAAGCTAGGCTTGATTCCCTCTAGATCTATTCCTATGTAGCTATGCTACTAAACTATGGAGCTCTAATTGAGATGGTGGCTCTGGCTTCTCTGAATTCTGATGAGAGAATGAACTCTTGAATGAATTAGGGTTTCACCCGGGGCCAGGGGCTCTGAATATATAGCCCCCTAGGATGAACCACAGCCCTCGGATCAAACTGACCTAAATGGACGATAATTATTCATCCTCAAAGGCGGTGGAGGGGGGATCCACGAGACTCCACCTGATTGGTGGAGGTGGGGAGTCGGCCGACCCCCGGGTCGGCCGACCTGCCACCCCCGCAGTGGGCCCAGGCTTGGTTTGCCTTCTGGAGTCTTCTAGATTATACAATTTTACCCGTTCGGTCTTTATCTCTATGTAATCATGACATGTGGGCCTCCTTTGGTTCTCTTTCCGATAACCCCCGAGAAATAGACAATCACCAAAACTCGTGGAATTATCGGTGTAACCCCTATATCTAACAGTGAACTCATATTAGTCCTTTCTTTTGCTGCGTTGACTACACCTATAAAATTGATACTTAACGACTGGTCAACACCCCACCACATAAAAATGTAAAAATGGTTCATATACTCGCACTAGTAGGGAAACTCCATCGTGGAAATTTACCATGGTTTGGCAACGTGCAAAAATTACTATGGCTTGGCTATGCAAAAGTACCTACAAGCCCAAAACGACGTTTTATGCGGAAAATATGGCATGTGTGGACCACACGGGTAGGTGTAGGGCGCCGCTATGTATGGTCGCGTCCGATGTTCACTTACGATTGCAAACATCCATTGGTCACGGCCTACACCTATTAGGGCGACGAGCGCTAGGCCGTAGAGTACGGCTCGGTCGAGCTGATATCTATTCGTCGTGACCGAAGGAACCAGATGACAAAAAAATCGAGGGCCCCACCACATAAAAATGTAAAAATGGTTCATACTCGCACTAGTAGGGAAACTCCATCAGTGGAAATTTACCATGGTTTGGCAACGTACAAAAATTACTATGGCTTGGCTATGCAAAATTACCTACAAGCCCAAAACGACGTTTTATGCGGAAAATATGGCATGTGTGGACCACACGGGTAGGTGTAGGGGCGCCGCTATGTATGGTCGCGTCCGATGTTCACTTACGATTGCAAACATCCATTGGTCACGGCCTACACCTATTAGGGCGACGAGCGCTAGGTCGTAGAGTACGGCTCGGTCGAGCTGATATCTATTCGTCGTGACCGAAGGAACCAGATGACAAAAAAATCGAGGGCCCCACCACATAAAAATGTAAAAATGGTTCATACTCGCACTAGTAGGGAAACTCCATCCGTGGAAATTTACCATGGTTTGGCAACGTACAAAAATTACTATGGCTTGGCTATGCAAAAGTACCTACAAGCCCAAAACGACATTTTATGCGGAAAATATGGCATGTGTGGACCACACGGGTAGGTGTAGGGGCGCCGCTATGTGTTGACACAAAATGTGGCGCACTGTGTCTCACACACAGCAAGCCGGAAAGCCTAGCTTCAATCGGGTGCCCGGCGTACGAATCCGGAGCGTGCGGTCGATTTGACTCGAAAATCGACAAGGGATAAAAACAAGAAGATCATAATCGGAACGTCCGGGTTGAGACCAGACAATTCCATCTTTATGGCCCTAAAGCCACTTACGACGACACATAGCTATAGAAGCTATCGCAACGGTTGCGGTTCATTCGGCTAAAGTAATATAAGCGATGTAAACGAGAACGAACTAGCCGAATACGGTAAATGAAGACATGTTTGAACAAGATTAAATCATTAAAGCATATCAAACTATATCTCAAGTTTAAAGCATCATCAAGCACTTATAATTAAGGATAAGTAACTATAAATATAAATCTACCAAACAACACATGCATAGGCTACTCCAACTAGTCTCGCCGCACGTCTAGCCTTCATAAACCCGTCGAGCATAAACCCAAGCAAGCTAATCCACCGCATGATACCACTTGCTATGAATTTACACCACTCCTTACCACTAGATCAATCCACCGCATGATACAATCTAATAATAAAGAGCTAAAAGCACGTAATTATCTAACAGATCTATAGATATTCGCTACACGTGTAAGCATAACCGTATCGGCAAGATTGCCGAATCGGGGTCCATGAAGAAGGAACAAACAAGTAACATGTAAAGGAGCCTATCAGATTAAACCGATCTCTAGTCCACCGGATGACTAGCTCTAGAGTAACCCAAAGACCTGCATCTGCCGCACGGTACCCGGTCCTGTCAAGGCTTATCTACATATAACGTGAATGAACCCACAACATGTGACAATCTAGATCGATCTAATTCGGCTATATGAGCTTGATCTACTCAATATTGAATAAGCATGAAGAGGACGATCAACAAGCCGAAAGAGCATCAATCTAGATTGGGCAAAAGAGTGTTGCAAATAATTAAACATTAAATAAAGCAAGCAACACATGGTAACTTAATGAATCTATTAGATCATGCCAAATCTAAGAGAGCCGATAACTATCTTTACTCATGTCTTAATCCACCGCACGATACAAGGCACAAGCAAAAACTTCCCATCATTAAGCTTAAATCCGCCGCACGATACTAAGCAAAACGGATGAGACTACTTGCATCACATCTAAATCCGCCGCACGATACTAGACATGATAGCAAGGTTGCTTAGGGACTTACGGAGGTCGACGGATCGATTGGCCCTCTCGAAGAACTCAACGACACGACTAAAGGACTCGAAAGGGTGGCACGTAGCCGGTTGTATTGATTTGGTTGTGAACCCCTATTACAATGGTCGAGGGTTTATATTTATACCCTGGACAGAACATGAGTCCTAAGCACTTACGAGCTACTTAAACAAAATTGGAAAGACAAAGACACGCTAACTCTATCCATAATCGGAGTCCTTGATCATCACGACTCCTTCCCTTTTCGATCAGCTTCCCTTTCCTTTTTCCGCCTTCAAACGAAACGATTGCCGACCGCTTGGCCATTTGCCGAACACATGGAAATTAGCTGACCGCATATGCATTTGCCGAATCTCTCTCTCTGCCGCCTGCGGGTCCACCTGTCATATTCCTGACCAAATTCTGGTGTTAACACATGCCCCCTCAATTTCGAGATAAAAAGAGTTTTATTTCGAAATTGACTGTCAGCGCCTTTCGCCTAGGTCATCACCGCCAACGCCCGCGGCCGCCACTTGAGATCGAGCTCACTACTTGTCTTCAATGGCGACGGAGACTTCGACCGGCTCCATCATGGCAAAGAACTCAAGAGGAGTTTCTAGAGGTAACCCTACTTGCTTTACCCATTCGGCAACTTTCTTGAATTAATTCCGGATGCACTTTTTGATCCATTCGCTTCAATTTCTTCTTTAAAGGAAATGAAGAATGAGATCTTGATCTCCAACCTTGCGTGCCCTGGATCATTTTTCTTGGTCCGATGGGAGACCCTAATCCGAGGGATTTTATTGAAAAGGAAACTTTGAGGATCCCATTCAAATCCAGAATTGCCCCCTCAAATAGATGGCCGAACACTTTCAAAACTTGGCCCCTTCCTTCAATCACAGGATGGCGCGATTGGTACCGCAGGATGCAGTCCAGGAGCAGTGATTTTTGGGAATCTCAAGACATTCAGCACTGTTTGGAGCTTTCTTTAGCCGAAATGCCTAGAAATGACTCCCTCCTGATAGCTGCTTCCCACTTCTGGTCTGATGCCATCAACGCTTTCATCTTTGGTCATGGCCCAATGTCGATCACCCTGTCAGACATCTTCATGATGACTGGCCTGAATATCACCAAACCAACCTACCCCTTCAAATACAAAAGCACTAGCTCACAGAAGGCAGTCAAATCAGGAGGAGGTTGGGCCAAGTATGTTCAGACTTATGCTTCAACTGGCCCTGTATCTGATAAAGAGTATAGGGCCTTCATGAACATGTGGTTATGCAGATTCATCTTCTGTGGCAAGTCCAATGAGCCCACTCTGAATCACATAGTGATGGCTGAAGAATTGGTCGTTGTGCAAGCCGATTCCTTTGGGCAAATATCTCTTTGGGAGCATTCTACCACATGATGCATCGATCATTTGTTCAAATGAGGAATCAGGGTGAAATCTCCTGCGTCAATGGACCATGGTGGCTTCTTCAGATGTGGTTGCAACTATACATGCATCAAATTGTCTCTGTAGATCTCCACAATCGAACTTTCCTTCAATCAACTATCTTTGAAGGTGAAGACCCCGGATACAAGTCTTGTCGGACATATGGAGAGGCTGCATCTTCAATCACCATTGACTTGGACCGGGCCATCTTTTCAAGATTTTCTACAAGGGATTCAACCATGATCTGGTTCCCTACGGAGAGAATGAAAATTTAACCCTCCCCTGCAGATTTAGCTATGAGTTGGGCTGCATAGATGATGATTCCAGGGACATTTTTAATTCTTTCATCAAGCCCTGTGCTCTGCCAGCAGAATTTCACCATGGCCGGTTGATAAGTTCTACCTATGAATTTTACAACCCAAACATGGTTGCCAGGCAGTTTGGACTTGGTCAATTGCCCCCAAGGCCATATTTTTCAAGCATCATCAGACCCAGGGAGTCTTTGCTGAATATCACCGAGGCCAATAAAGTTTTCAATCTTGGATGCAAGCTTCCAATATATGAACCCAATCCTCTGGTGATAATTGAAGTTGCTCATCCTTCATTCAACCTCTGGTGGCAGGAATGGCATTCTCACATCTTCAAAGCACAAGTCCATCCTTTATGCCAAGTTTTAATGCCCTCATTCTCTTCTGATGATGAGGTACATGCTTATGGCTACCTTTTACTTTATGTCTCTGCTCTGTTTCTAAACATATTTTTTGAACAGGACATCGCTCCTCCAAGTCCTCCAGAGGTTCAATACTGGCAACCTGGCCCTATTGCTACTTTGGGGCATGATGCTCCAAGTCTGACAGTGTTCAACAAGACACCTGCTGATGACACAGTGCTCCTGAAGGACCTCAAAAGAAAAACTCCTACTTCCCCTATCAAGGACACTGCAATTCCCAAGAAATCAAGATCAAAGAAAGCTAAGCCACTCCCTCAGGTATGAATGCTTTTGACCCCTTATTTTTCCTCTGCAAATGTGTTTGCACTTATCACTTTCTTTTAACATGTGCAGGCCAACCCTCAAAGCCCTGACAGGGTAGTGATCTTGGACAACTCCCCTGGAGCCTCCACTGGCCAAGCAAACACCAATGAACTCACTAGTGGCCTTGGTATGCATCAGGCAGATGATCAAGTAGGTGATCAAGGAGAAGTAGCGAGAAGAGATTCCTTCTCATCGGGTTGATGAACAAACAGAAACGGAAACAGAGACATTCCTCTTCATCAGCCAGGAGAAGCAACAGAAAAAATTCTTCTTCAAGACATACCAGATTTAACTCCTTCGGCAATCCAAGATGTATCAACAAGCCATGACACTGCTATCCCCGAGATGGCAACTGTGCCAGTGATTCAAAGTCTTGATGCCACTCAGGAGGCTATTGATCAGGCTTTTGCCGAAGAGGTATTATTTCTAATCTTTCTCAGTAATTCTCTATTTGAGTTAAGTCATTCGGCTAAAATAAATTTCACTTCTATCATCAGGGTCCTGCTCTCCAACAGGCTAGCTTTTCTCTTATTGCCGAAGAGTTTGCCGATGATGATGAAGTCTCTTCCAGTCGGCAATTATCATCAGAGAGTCAGGTTAAACTGAAGGCCATAATTTCATTCTTGGAGAAGGATATTGTTGACTCGACTCGGGAGTCGACAAGATAAGGGAAATGGCGAGCCACTTGGCCAAGAGCTTCCTTCTCGATCTTAAGGATGCCATAAACGACTTGTCTCATCTTGATGACCATTTTTTGTTGTCAAGAGAGCACATAAGAATATATCTGACAAGGCCATCTTGGAGACTGACAAGGCAACCAGAGAACAGCAAGTTAAAGAGCTCTATTCTGAATTCAAATCAGCTAAACAGTCTTGGGACACCTTGGAGCCGGAGTTGCAGAGTATGAGAGATGAGAGGATTAGACTGTCAGCTCAGTTGGCCCAATTGGACGCCAACATTCAATCTCATGAAGCCAAGCTTGCCACTTTGCCACCTCTTGACTCGGCCAAGACCAAGATAAGCTCCCTTGTCAAGGAGACCAAGCAAATCAAGGGTAGACTGCAGCAGATCCAAAGCTCTGAAGTTGAAGATAAAAGAACCCTTGATGAGGTTAATAGAATCAAGATCGATGCTCGAATGTCATCAGTTCTTATCTCGAACATGTAAAATCTTCAATCAGAATGAAATTTGTAAACATTATGCTCTGAATGCATTGCACTCGGCAAAAATTTATTTCCTTTTGATTCAATATTTTGTTTTTCTCTTTCTTCTCTGCTTTATCATTCGGCTCCTCCAATCACAACTGCACTCTATTCGTTTTAACCGAACGTAACTGCTACTGCATCAAGTGCTCATTTTAGCCGAATAGCTCTCATCAGCTATTTAGCCGACCGAGCGTATGGTAACTAAATCGCCAAATAGTGATGGGCTCGGCCCAACTCAACATCGGCCCATAAGTGTGGAAACCCTATCCTGTCGCTTGGCTTTCCCTTGATCATCGCCACGGCTCCCACGTTCATAAATAGGACCGGTGGCTCCCACCATTATCACATCAAGCACAAGCAGTTGCTATCATCCTCAATCTTTTCCACTTCCTCTCCACCTTCAAGCCCCAAAAAACCCCAACCACCACCAATGGCGAGCGGCGGCGATCGCACAAGCGTCTGCTCGGGACGGCGGAGGGAAGCAAAGAACCGGCGCCGGCGGTGAGATCTTCAACTCCTTGAGTTGTGTTGCTTGATAAATTTTACCCGATCCGAGTCTTTGCCCCCTTGCGGTTGTTCATCTTCTCGATCTGTTTCGGGGCCGTCGGGAACACCGGCGACTACGTCGCCAACATCCGGGCGGGTCGCCCGGCCGGCACCCACACTCCTTCCCTTCCCGCTTCCGCTCCGCCTCGCGGGCAGATGCGGCGGAGAAGCGGCGCGGTGGTCGCCGTCTGCAGAAGAGACAACTTCCCCATCTTGTTTGCGGTTTCTCTTGTTTAGCCGATCTTGATTGCACCTTCGTTTGTAGGACGGCGAGGATCAAGCACGGCCAATGGCGCTTCCTGCGCGCCGGGCGCTGCCCCAGCGCTGCCCTGCGCCGGCTCTCGGCTCCGGCCCGGCTCCTGCTCCTGCTCCGGCATCGGCCTCCGCCTCGGCCTCATCGGGGTCCGCCTCCTCGTACCGTCCTATCTGGGACAGGAACGATGAGGAGATCCCGGCGTACAGCCGCTACGACGCCGCCGCATACCGCCGCGAGCGGGACGAGGCGATGGAGCTTCTTGGTGAAGAGACCAAGAAGTTTGGGATCGCCCAGCTAGAGTTGGAGGACAACTACCGGCAGCTGAGCGAGGCCGTCACCAGTATTGTTCTTCAACAATTGCTTTCGACTCCCGTTTTTCCCAATTCATCTGCTCACTGATCTATCTGATGTTTCTTTGCAGACCTCTCCGCAGAGCTGGAACGCCTGAAGGTGGCGGCGACGGCGGCGGCCAACCACGTGAACGCCCAGGGAGCGACCCTGGCAGATCGCCTTGAGGCGGTTCCTGATCAAGTCGACCAGGTTGCCCTTCACGGCGTGCGCCTCGGCACTTCCCTCGGCCTGGCGGGGATGTCGTCCTGGGCCGGGGACGACTATGCTCCGATGCCGACCGGCTTCCGAGGCGGGCTTCCCCACGAGGTTGACGGCATCGAGGGTCTCCTGGTGTCGTACGATGCCCACGCCGACGCCATGGCCAACGCCACCAACCCGGAGTCCGTCCTCAACAAGCTCTTCACCGAAGAAGAGGAGTAGCTTGTATTAGGATTGGTGCGGGTTGTAAATAAGAATTTTAATGAAGAATGTTGGTCCTCTTCTTGATTTTGTTTGTCTTTGCTGCAATGGCGTCTTGGCAATTACACTCGTTCTTGCGAATTTTCTTGCCCCTTAGCCGACATTTCGATTGCAAGACTTTTCCCGAATGAAATTTTCCCGAACGCATGACGTCACCTCACCGATTAGATCTTGGCACTATTCCACGACTTGACGGTTTGTAGCGTAGCACTTCAATTCTCTTTATCTTCTCCCGATAAACCCATCGGTTGAGAGATAAGATCAAACCTGTTCACTTAAACTTTAAAAATTGGCTAAAGGCGATACAACCGTATCGGCTATTTTTGTTCGAAAGACGATACACACGATATCGGCTATTTTTTGTACTAGAGGCGATACAATAATATCGGCTATTTCTCTCCAACTCCTTTCCTTTGCTCTGAAGGCGATTTTATTCAATCGGCTATGCCACATCCACGTCAGAGTCATAGTCAAGATCCAACTTCGATACTTGGATAAAACTTCTTAAGGTATCTGCCATTGATGGCTCTAGTAAGTTCTTCTCCAAATAACATTTTCAATATATACGCATTACCAGTGCACAACCGACAACCCAAAAAGGTCCTTCCCAATTCGGAGACCACTTGCCGAATGTTTTGTCTTTGGTACCAATCGGCAATATCGTCTTCCAAACCAATTCTCCTTCGCAAATTGCTTAATTTTAACTCTCTTGTTGTAGTACTTGGCAACACGCATTTTATTCTTCTCAATGTTCTCCAAAGCTTTAAGACGAATCAAATGCAAATCTTCTAATTCATCCATCATTAAATCCTTATAATCTTTTTACGTTAGGTCCTTTTGTAATTCAACTCTCCTTGATCCGATTGCAACTCCCAAAGCATCACAAAGATTATGTCCATAAACCAACTCATATGGAGATGCTTGTGTGGACCCATGACAAGCCATTCGGTAAGCCCACAATGCTTCATTAAGGACCAAGTGCCATCTCCTTGGTTTCTCATCGATCTTCTTCTGGATAATCTTGATCATGATCTTATTTGATGCCTCTACTTGGCCATTGGCTTGTGCATAATAAGGAGAAGAATTATATAACTTTATCCCCATGCTTTCGGCGAAGTCACAAAACTCTGAAGAAGTGAACTGAGTCCCCTGATCAGTTGTAATGGTCGTGGAATCCCAAACCTATGAATTATATGCTCTTTGACAAACTGATCATATTTTCTGATGTGACCTTCTTCAAAGGGATAGCTTCAACCCACTTGGTGAAATAATCGCTTTCAAAGCAACACAAATTTGTGTCCTTTGCTAGATGGAGGATTGATCTGTCCAATTAAATCTATACCCCATCCTCTGAACGGCCAAGGTTTAATTATTGGATTCGGAAGCGGATACGAAGGTGCTCTTTGAACATTACCAAATATCGACAATCTCAACACCCTTTGTAATATTCAAAGCAATCCTCCAACATAGTCGGCCAAAAGTACCCTGTCCTTCTTATTATCCACTTCATTCGGTAAGCCGACTGATGTGCACCACAAGCTCCTTCATGGACTTCAAACATAATCTTCTTAGCCTCTTCTTGGCTCAAGCACTTGAGCAACACTCCATCTATAGACTTGTGGTACAACTGATCATCAAGAAGCACAAATTTAAGTGCCTTATACCTGAGCTTCCGGGAAACTCTTTGAGATAGGTCTTTGAGATAATTGATAATGTCACTTCTCCAATCATCATTTATCTGATCAACACCGAAAGCATCTTCTTTCGCCACATAGACTTCATGATTTTTCGATATCGAGCGCTTGAGCTAATTTATTTGCTTCTCCATTGCTCTGGGTATATGATGCAAAGTAACTACTGAAAAGCTTTTCAGAAGTTCTCTACACTGTTCATGGTACCCTTGCAGTACATCATTTTTGCATTCATATTGTCCTGTCAACTGATTGATTACCAATTCAGAGTCACCAAATACTTCAACAGCAACGGCCTTTACTTCTATTAACAGCCGAAGCCCTCTAAGCAAAGCCTCATACTCTACTTGATTGTTAGTGACAGGATATTCTATTGAAAAAGCAAACTCAAATATCTTTCCACGTGGGGATATCAAAAGAATACCAGCACCACCACCTTTGTCACATGATGATCCATCAAAAAATAATGCCCATGGGGCAATGTTAATCATATCAACAGATAAATCACGATGTTGAGTAATAAAATCGGCAATTGCCTATCCTTTCACGCTTTTGCCGACTCATACTTTAAATTAAACTCGACGGTGCTAATACCCATTTGCCGATTCTTCCATTCAAAATCGGCATTGACAACACGTGTTTAATTACATCAAAACTAGATATCACCACACATTCGGCATTTAACAAATAGTGCCAAAATTTGGTACATGAGTAATAAACACATAAACGAGCTTTTCTATAGCGAATACCTTGTTTCGAGGATCTAGCAATTTTCGGCTAAGGTAAGCTATTACTCTCTCTTTTCCATCAAACTCTTGTATAAGGGCCGATCCTATTGTTAGGCTATCGGCCGCCACATCTGACTTGAAAGGCTTCTCAAGTTGTGGAGGTACCAACACTTGGTGGTGCCTTCATATATTGCTTGATCTCATCAAAAGCCTTTTCTTGTATGTCACCCTGCATAAATTTCGATCCTTCTTGAGCTTCAACAATGGAGAGAAAGGCAATACTCTTTCTGATAAATTGGATATGAATCTCCTCACGAAATTGATCTTGCCCAGCAATGCCTGCAACTCTGTAAGGTTAGTTGGGGGCACAACTTTGTCTATTGCTTCCATGCTCTTTTTCCCAACTTCTATCCCTCCTTTGTGGATCAAGAACCCCAAGAATTCACCGGTAGAGACTCCAAAAGCACACTTATTTGGATTCATCTTTAAACCATGTTTCCTTGTGCACTCCAAAGTCTTTCTCAAATCGGCTAAATGTCCTTCATGGTCTCTGGATTTGACTACCACATCATCAATATAGATTTTCTACAATCTTGCCGATCAACTCATGAAAGATATAGTTCATGGCTCTCGATAAGTTGCACCGGCATTCTTTAATCCAAATGTCATCACTATCCACTCAAACAATCCAATGTGACCAGGACATCGAGATCGGTCTTTGCAATGTCTTCGACTGCCATAAAAATCTGATTGTATCCAAGATTGCCATCCATAAAGTGATGACTTCATACCTACTTTCTTGCATCCACTAATAAATCGGCAAGCGGCATTGGGTATCCATCCATGGGAGTAGCTTTGTTGAGATCTCTTAAATCTATGCATACTCTCATCTTCCCATTCTTTTTGTAAACAGGACTACTATGTTTGAAATCCACTCTGCATACCTGCATGGCCGAATAAAGTTTGCTTCAATCAATCTCTCAACCTCTTTCTTTATATCGGCCAATACCTCCTCCTTATAAATCTTACGTGAAGGTTGTTTGAAAGGACGAAATCCAGGTTTTATAGGCAGCTTATGCTCAACAATTGATCGATCCAATCCAGGCATCTCTATGTAATCCCAAGCAAAACAATCTTTGAACTCCTTCGGTAACTCTATTAATTTCAATTTATATTCGGGTCTAAATGACCGATATACATCGGCCTTGACTTTGTGCTATCACCAACATTGATTTCTTCTAACTTGTCGGCCGACATGAAACCCGCTCGGTTGCCTTTGTTGCCATCGATTGGATTGCCCATTAAAAATTATCGAGCCCATTTGCTTGGATCGGCTATTGATCTCTGTCCGAACACATTGACGGGACCTTCTTTTCCACTTCTTACCCGAAAGGCAATCTAGTCCATCATACTCCCAATAAGCGAGGCTCGAAGTGGCAGCACTCATGAATCATCAGCTTGAACAATTTCTACATCATCTCCTATCCTTTGAATAAGGATTTGATGCATAGTTGGTACACAACAATTAGCATGGATCCAATCCCTTCCCAAGCATGCTATATGCCCTTGCCATCAATGACAAAGAAAGTAGTGATCAAAGTCTTGGATCCAATCATCGGCTCCACATGTACCGCTCCACGAGTATCGAAGCATTGCCGACAAAATCTCTAAGGATCATGTGGTAAAGAAATCTTCACTTGTCATACCAAGCTTTAAAGTAGCATAGGGCATAATATTGATAGCAGCCCCATCCATCAACAAGCATCTTGGTTAAAGGCTTGCCATTGACATATCCCTTCGGGTATAATGGCTTTGATGAGCGGTTTTAAGCGCTTATCAAAAATTGTTTAGAGGTCAACACAAGTTGAGCCATCGGATCTCGGCATTCGAGTCTCATCTGTCCGAATATACTTCATCCTGAACTTCTTGATCTTCGGGAGCTCTAAACTCCAATGGGATAAAGAACACCATGTTAGTATCGCCCCGAAGGACCCCGTCCATCATCCTTTTCTTAGGACGCCACCTTGGCTTCTTTTCGCCCATTCTTAGCTCTTGATTCCTCAAACGTGAACTCTTCTCTTCCCGGCTTTTCCCGCGAGACAGGAGGGCACCACTGACCTTTTTGCCACACAGAGGAACTCTCTTCCGTATGAACACCATTTGTGAGTCCAAGCTTGGTACGCGAATCTTTTCCTCGATATCCATCAAAACTGTTTATTTTAGGCGCGATCCTTCTCTGGAACTTTCATCCCAAGTCTATCATGAACGGGACGCGGTTGACTCGAGATTGCCAGCCATTCGACGAATATTGATCACCTGCATTCCGTGGCAATTGTTCCTAACGAGCAACTTCAAGCCTTCATTCCAAGTGTGACCAAGAAGGAACAGTTCCAATGAGATGGCTCTTGTTCTCTCTTTGTACTCTTCTTGTTCTCTTTCTGCGCATTTCTTCATATCTGCGACGTTACGCCATGAACCTCGTGCTTCAATGTCTTCTTGTTCCTCATCATACTCCATCCGCTTTTCCCACTTGCCACTTGTTCAACAAGTGTTGTCTTTGCTCTTCTGCGCTTCGGATCAAGCATGTATTCGGCAATTTCCCTTAGCTGCATCTGAAGTACGACCCTTCTGTTCGGCTATTTCTGGCCCTGCGCCTCTTCCTTGGTAACTTCTTAGATCAGGGTCCATGACACCACTCCTCTTTGGCTCTTTGGAGTTAGAACCTTCATTTTCCCCTTTTCCCACTTGGATTCACTAGCATCAACCATGCCTACGAAGAGAAAGAGACCATATTTCGAGGCAATAGGGTTTTTGTCTACTTTCATCTTGCCATCAAATCTCAAGTGTCCATCTTGAATAGCTTCTGAGATCTTTACTACGAACACTCGGCAATCATTGATATGATGAGAACTTGTATCATGAAACCCACGAGTACTTCTTATCCTTTACCCCTTCGAGCGCGGCATAGGATGTCCTTCTGCGGCAATGATCCCTCTTGGATCGGATACGAGAAAGAGTTTTATCTGCTTCTTGACATGAAATCAAAAT
>JAENPR010002394.1:0-58841 GCA_018135685.1 Themeda triandra
TGTCAAGCAATCTGTTATATCTTTCCACCAACTCTTGTTGGGCTTGCTAGGAGTCTTCCATTCTGGTATATATTTTCTAAACTAGACTCACCCAAGGACTGTCTCTTCGCTGTTAAGAAATTTATGTAGAAACTTCGTTAGGAGAATTATATATTCAAGAAGTCCACGACACAACATTGTTTTGAAGGAGTCTACTGGCCACGCCCATATCGCCGTGTATTGGGGACTGGGGAGGGTCAACGATTTCGATCGAGCAAATACAAGGAAAGGCCCTGCAGGCTCTTCGTTGGCTTTCATCTAGCTCAGGATAATCCAATTGATCCCACACAGGCATGCTTTGTTCAGGTTAGTATAATCTTCTAGTTGCATGAATCCCTACCCGTACCTGTAAGAACCACTATGGTTTAAAGTTTACACCGTTATTTTTGCACGATTTTCTGCTGGCAGTTAAACTTTTTGGCATGGATTATTATTGTCAGGTATAAAGCACAAAAGGGCCGGATCTTTCAGTCTACTCCTTGGTCTCGTGTCTTTGTGTTTTCTGCTGGGATCTGGCTTGCCTCGGAAGGAGAGGTGGAGAGAATCAATTGAGATTTGAGATTCCTAAGTTTTTAGGCTGTGCTAATGGTGATTCAGGTCCAATTCTTATAGCGGAGCTCAAATCTAGAGTAAAATCCTCCAGATTTTCGGGAGTAATTCCTCTTTTTGAAACATTTCAGTATCTGTATGTAGCCTTTTGTTAGCCGTGGCCACATCAGAATCATGCTTTGGCTTGCTGGGCCGTACCTTCAGGTAGTAGAAGTAAAACTGTATCATTCTTTCACCTGCAGAGTGCAGACTGCAGTTTCTTCTTTACAATGGGAGCTTCGTCTAGTATGGATGGGCCGAGGGAGGAAGCAGCAGAACCTCGGGGACAAAATACACACGATGATTGGTGAATATAACCCCTTATATATCCAAAATAATAACAGTTATTTCTTCAATATATAATTCACTATGAGTACTTAATTTGCCACCTCATTCCTGTTTTCTAGGATCACCCCGGTTAGTAATATAGCTCCTACAGTTTTGAGGTGGCGGCCACCACCATCAGGAGACTTTAGTGTATTTGAGATCATGCTACAAGATCAATCAGCAACCCCGATTTGTCTACCAATGGATTTTCTGACAGCAATCACGAGTGATTTCTCTGAAGAGCGAGAATTGGGAAGAGGTGGCTTTGGAGTAGTTTACAAGGTATGTCCATACACATACATGCCTCTCAATTTGTCTTTCTTCCATCAGATTTATGCCTAAATTTTATATATATACACACATATATATAAGGGGATCATATATACAGGGTGTTCTTCGAAATGGGAAGACAATTGCTGTCAAGAAGCTTTCTGAAAGAACGAACCTTGATGACGATCAGTTCCAAAAAGAAGTTACTAATCTTTTCGGGTTGAAGCTCAAAAATATAGTCCAGCTAGTAGGCTATTGTGCTGAATCACGGTGGGAAGCGACTGAAACTGGTGGGTTCGAGTATATAAATAACAAGAGCCTTGATAAGCACCTTCCCGGTAAAACTTCTAAATTCACAAATGTAATTGTATATTTTGTTACTTGTATTCTTTTTAAAACTGAGCATTGGTTAAATTTCTTAAGGTCTTGTTCGTTTCATCCTCAAACCAAGGGGTTAGGGAAGCTTAGTTTTATGTGTTAGCTGAGTTACAGACTTACAGTTGGATCTCTACTACCAAAATGGTGGACTTCTCCTAGTCTTTTTTTAAGTAGTAATAAAAACACTACCACTAGTCTTGTGGATGTCTCGCTAGGAGACATTTAGTAGGGAAAATTGATACTAAATTTTGAATGCTAAAATACTATGAGAAGCCCACCTTACTATGAGAAATCTATACTTCTGGTTGTGAAGAGGAGATTCTAGGAGAAATATTTGGAAATTCATGTTGTTACTATGAAATGACTCAGTGGTTGGTTTGGGTGGTGGCAAAGATGTAGAAGCACCCGGATGCTTGTGTACCTGCTATTTTACATGTACCTCAAGTCATGTTCGAAGAATGTAGACATATTGCTGAACTTCATTAAAAACAATCGTGCCTCGACATTGTCACTTACGTACTTTATTCTATTGTGTATATGCTTCCACACATTTTTTGGTTATTAGATCCATTTCATTTGGACATCAAGCCTCAGAATATATTGCTGGATGAAAATATGGAACCAAAAATTGCAGACTTTGGAATGTCCAGGCTGTTTGGCCCACAACAATCCCGAATTACCACACAAAGTCGCGGAGGGACATGGTGAGTTAATTACTACCTCCATTCCAAATTACAAGATTTTTTTCTTTTTCTCAATATACACTACTTTCACTATGTATTTAGACATAGAGTATATGTAATTTAGTGCATAAGGTCAAAACGTCTTATAATTTGGAATAGAGGAAGTAGTTGCCTTTTCAGTTTTCAGAGTGTGGTAGGTGCTTCGATTTCTTTTTAATTCAATCCATGCATCACCATAAGTATATATTCTCTTGTTACAATGCAGTGGATACATGTCACCAGAATACATAGATAACGGGTTGATTTCAATCAAGGCAGACATTTTCAGTTTGGGAGTTATAATCATAGAGCTAATGAGTGGAGACAGAGATTACCCAACTACTGAAGAATCTCATGAGCAGTTTATTGACTATGTAAGCCAAAACAGGCCTTCCTAATTTTCTTACACTGAAGATTTTTCTATGATTGCATTTTTAAATGTAATGACACGATCACTGCGTAAATGTTAGGTGGTTAGAAGTTGGAGGAAGAGGATGGAGGAGGCAGGAAGGTACACGCCGTTAGAGAAGTATGTTGAGCAAGTCAAGACGTGCACTTCGATAGCACTAATGTGTGTAAACGCTGAACCAAGTAAAAGGCCAACCGCACTGGATATTGTTGAAAAGCTTACCGACGTAATGTTTGGACCACGAATGTAGCGCCACAAGGAAGTGCTGGGGATGCAATAAGTGAGATTACCAATAAGCTTGCAAATAGACCACTTTTAAAAAGGTTTCACCGGCTGTTCAAAACTAGGCTATTTACGAGCTCACGGACAAGCTCGCTTACATCCCAACAAGAAATCCAGCCGCAGGTACATTGGTCCAACTCTTTCATGGCAAATTTTCGTGCCCATACGTGTAATTCTCATGTCAGCACTTCCATGACAAAAAACTAGGATTTTTACTGTTTGGATCAACTAAACTGTTTTATAAGCTGTATTAGCTGAAGGGAGCAAAGTAGCTTTATACAAGCTGTGTGGTTGAATAGATTATAGCTTTTCACTGTGGTAGATTAATAGATTATATTTCACTATGGCTGTGTTTGAATCAGCTAGGTTTTTTTTTCAAGTAGTTAGTAACTTAATTATTTTAGCCAATCCAAACAGGATATATAGGCAACGTATGATATGGAAACCAACTAATGATCAAAGTGGATATTTTAGATGCTATGGAAAAACAAACAAGAAGTCGATTATATATGTACCTGCTAAAGGTCCGCTTTACTATGCATGGGGATCGGATCGGACCGGCCTTGGGTGTCGGGTGCATTGACATATGGGATGCAAGATTATTAGTTCCAATTATTTTCAATTTCTTGGTAATTCGTTCTCTGAAACTACTTCAGGAAAGAATAAACATTTTTCAGTCCTTTCCATGTTATGCTCATCCTCAGTTGGTGCACTTCGACTCTCGGATTGCATTCACCATTGAAGACTTGCTTGGAGCGGAGGCAGAATTCCTTGGGAGGGACATCTACGGGGCGGTGTACGAAACGACGCTGGAGAATGGAAAGTATCTTGGTAGTTAAGAGGCTCAGGAAAGATATGATTAAGGACCATGAGGAATTCAAGGCTAGGATGGCGGTGGTTGGCAAGGTTCGACATCCAAATTTGCTGGGTCTTAGGGCCTACCACCTTGGTCCAGACGAAGTCATTGTTGTCTTTGATTATATGCCCAAGGGCAGCCTCCGCGACTTGTTGCATGGTCAGATATCTGGACTACTCCTTTTCTTTCACATACCAGCAAGCATATTCATGTGCGTGTGCACCCTCACGAATAGTTCCAATACCAAAGAAATTAGCATTTTTTTAACTAATGATCAAAGTTGATATTTTAGATGTAAATTTGTCATAGTAGCATGTGTGGGTAATTAGATGCAAGTTTAATTTACTTTACATTGTGTTTCTTAGTGGCATAGGTGTGGGTAATTTCAAAAATGGATTCATGGGTCAACTAATGGTGATTTACAAAATCATTTAGGTGAGTATTATTTAGAAATTTATAGATCCCATGTCTACTATTAGATTGCCAATGGTGACTAGAGTCTACAAAATTGGGTGCCAAATGTTTGTCATTTTTACGATTTTTTTTCTAGTGGGACTCATGAGGATTTACATGGAGATTCCCTTAGAAACCTCTAGTCAGGGATTCTATGAATTATATCTTTTTCTAGTGGGACATCTAAGTTTAAGTTATATAAGCTCCAATTGCACCCCTTACTATAATTATATTGTGAACTTGTAGTTTCATTTTCAAGTTTTGATCTACTTGCTGCAATTACCCACATGTTAAATTGAAACTCCAATGCTTATTGCATCTTTTATTCAATTTTTTTTTGAAATTTTATTCAATGTCATGAACAGTCGTTTCAGGCTTTCAGCTTGAACATTCATGCTTGTACTAAGTCACTCAAAATATCAAAAAAATTATTCACTAGCTTTGTTTTATAGAACGAAGAGTGATTAAACAAAATTATCAATATTGATGTGGCAAAATGATTCAATCTAAACGTTTAAACTTATTTAAAATGATGGTTTGTTAAGGGAACATAGTTATATGTTTAGTAAGCTAATAAAATAGATATATACATGCTTACTTAATCTACATTGTGGAGCACAACATTATGCTTATTTTTAACTTAATAGCGATAAAAGTGTATGGTTTAGAAATACATAGAAAAGTGTAGGCTAGCGATGATGGAAGATATTTTGTTTATTTTTTATGACGGTTGGGGTGGGTAATTTTGATATAAATAAAATATGGCACTTTATATTTTCTTTCATAACGACACATATGTCTAATCTTAATGAAAACGTAAGATTTATTTTATATTATCTTATATAATGAAAAATGTGTTATTCTAAACTATGTTTGACAATGATAAATGTGTGGGTAATTTAGGTGCAAATTTCGAATCATCTTTTCTAACGAAAGAAGTCTACTTAACCCCCAAACTATGGGTAGTTGTTTGTCTAATTCATCCCCTCACTTATTAAACTATGTATTGTACCCTTAAACTATTCAAAACTGTCTAAATAACTTCCTAATGTGGTTTATAATGTGGTCTCACTGACGTGGCATATGAAATAAAAAAAGTATACATATCACCCTAACATAAGCTACAATAACACATTTTATAGTTGATGGGTTGGACTTTTTAATATTTCACAATGTTGAAACCACCTTCAAAACTACTTGAGTTATTTTGATGTTTTTTCGATAGTCTAAGGGTTAAAATAACTGGTTTTAGATGAGGGGTGAAGTAGATAACCCACCGTAGTTGAGGGGGCTTAAGTAGACCTTTTTTCCCTTTTATAATGAAAAAGTTTAATTTAAATGCAAATTTAGGGTTATTTTGAGTTGTTTGTAGTAATGACAAAGGTAGGTAATTTATAAATAAATTTAGGGGTTATAGTGATTTATAATTCATAATTACAAAGATGGGAAATTTAAATGTTAAATTAGAGGTTATTTTATTTATTTCCCATACTCATAGAAGTCGATAAACTTTAGTAAAAGAGAATAGATCCAATTGCATATTGTTGGCAATAATGATTCCAGTCTAACAAATAAAAAGCCATAACGTTCTAATTACAAGAATTTCTAGAATTTATTTTTTTAGAGCAAGTAATTGTAAGATTTGACTCGATCAAGTTGATGGCACGATGTTTGTACCTTTGTGACAATTTCTAGAACTGACTTACCTCGTTTCTAAAAATAAACATTTAAAGCGTTCATTTGTTCCTAAGTATAAGGATTTCATGTACGTAATTCAGAAGACCCAACGCCATAAGTAATAACTAATAAGTAATTAATTGGTGTTGTACTTTTGTTAGGAATTGTCAAGTTGCTCTTTATTGAGGCCTGATCTCTTCAGTAGAGCTCCAGTCTCTTTGATGCCGCATTGTTCGCCTGTTCACAAGAGCTCTTTTTCTTTCTCCCCCTCCTCTCACAGAGCCAATGGAGCCATCTTTTTTTGGCTCTCTCGTGGCTCTACTGGCTTTGTTACAGGAGAGGAAAAAATAAGCACGATAAAGAGTACGTTCGTCAGAAAAGCTGAGAAATTTTGATATATGACCCGTTATTCGCACGCCTCAACGATTTTGACCCACATTCGTCAAGCTTTTGAAATATGACCCATGTCTTGCCAATTGCTTTGAAATTTGACCATTTAAGAATTTCTGCATTTTATTAATTCTAATAGGCTTTTTTCACTATTGAGGGGCAGGGGAAAGACGTTACTGCCCTCCTCTAATTTCTCTTCATCTCCGTATCGCTCCTCTTCGTCTCCGTCTCCGTCGCGGCTGACTCCGCCGCCCGACGCTACGCGACCTCCGCCGCCCGCAGTTTGCCGCCAACCAGATCCTCCGCATAGCGCGACGCTCCCTTCCCCCGCTGCTATGCCTCCCGGCCCCTGCCCTCGAGCTCCCGGCCCTAGCGCCTCGGGAGTCTGAAAGGTCACAATGGCTAGAGGGGGGGGGGGGGTGAATAGCCTAATAAAAATTCTAGCAATAAAACTAGACAACCCAATTAGATAGCAAGGCGGCAAATGTGCAAAGCAAGTGCTTCAACTACTCTATGCAAGCCGTCCTACCATGCAAGGCTACTCAATTTAATTGCACGCACAACAACGGTGATCAAGCTACACAATGTCGGTTCACCGAAACCAACCAAGCAATTCTACCCACGGGATTTAAGCTACACAATGAGTGGTTCCCGACCGACCACAACAAGCAATTCTACCTTGCGGAAAGTAAAGAGATGATCGAATATTATACCGCCGCGAAGAGTAGAAGATAGCCAATCACCGGTGTAGAAGCCAATCACCTAGAGAGCTCAAGCATAAGCACAAGGAGGTCGAAGCCTCGGCAATCACGAATCAACACAATGATTTTTACCGAGGTTCACTTGCTTCCCGGCAAGCTACTCCTCGTTGTGGCGATACACTTGCTTGGTGAGTTGCCCGCTCAATTGGCTCGGTGCCAAAGACCCCAATGGGGAGCCGCAATCTCCACACAAGACAAGGATCCACAAGCCACGAGCAATCCACTAGAGTATCCTTTCGCGAACTCCCGCGGGGAAGGATCAAGAACCCTCACAAGGACCCGGTGTGGCCTCGAACAATCACCAAGTCGAGCTCAACCACCACCCGCTGCTCCAAACCGTCTACGGTGACGGAATCACCGAAGAGTAACAAGAATCCGTAGCTCACTCGATGAACAAGTGCCTCTAGATGCAACTCTCAATGCAAATCACTTGTTCTCACTCAAATCTCTCTCAAGATTAGCAAAGGAATCAAAGAGATGAGTGGGGGAGTGTCTCTCCCGCTCAAAGTATGCTCAAGTGAGTAGAAATGGCGAAGAGGACCTCCCAAGCCGGCCAACCCTCTATTTATAGACCCAAGGTCGAAATAGAGCCGTGCCCTCGGGCCGACGACTTCATCAAGCGCCGGACGCGTCCGGCGGCCCGCGGGACGCGCCCGCCGCTCCGCGCCGTCGTCGGGCCGACCGTTGGACTTTGAAGAGGCCACGCACCAAGCGTCGGACGATGAACAGTGATTCGCCAAGGCCCGGCGCATGCGCCCGCGTGCGTCCGACGGCGAGCTACGCACGAGCACGCCGAGCCGTAAAGTTTGGCGGCGTCGCCGCGCCGGACGCGTCCCCGCCAGCGTCCGGCGTACGCCAGGCCCGGCCACCCACGTGCACCGACTTTCACAACGCGCGGACGCGTCCGCCGGAGCCCGCGCCCGGCGCTCGTGCGTCGGCGCCCGCGACTTGTTACTTTCTCGTTTGATCTTCGATGTCGCGCCGTCGTCGATCCAATCTCCAAACCACTTGTCCAAGGTGCTAACTCCACGAGTAGATCACTTCTCAAGCACCGGAGTTAGCGTATCTTCTCAAGATCACGTCGACAAGTGTTAGCTCTCTAGTTAGCCTCTCATGCATCATGCAAAGTCACAACTAGAGGCACTTAGGACCGCGAATGAAACCGAGGAAACCCCTCTTGATAGTCGGTTATCGATCCTAAATGTGATCACACTCTCTATAGTGTCTTGATCACAAAACCGGAAAGCCCTATCAAGTATACCTTCGCCTTGATCTCCACGGGCGTTTCCATTCATCACCGGAGCTTGATCACTTCACATGTCCACCATGTTCGTCACCGTGATCGCCATGCTCCATCATCCATCGTCACGTTGCTATGTGTCTAACCACACTTAGAGCAAAGCATTAGCAATGTTGAGTGTCATTAATTACCAAAACCAAACCGGAGCTTTCAATCTCCCCTTTTTGGTAATTGATGACAACCCTTCGACAAACTCACAAAGATATGGAAATTGAATTCAATATGAAATTGAATTGCTTGCCCAAGACATTTTGATCATGAATCTTGGATTGGACAAGTATTTCAATTCCGGTTTTGGTAGTGGTAGCTCCCCCTACATGTGTGCATCAAATGTTTGGTCGATTTTCAAGCACACATGTATAGATGAAACTTTTGTGAGAGTTACCTCAACCAAAATGGTACTAAGGTTTATAGAATTGACCTTTGAAGCGTGATACCAATCGGAGTGCGATAATAAACCTTCCTTAGCACCATGGGAATCTAGACATCATCAAAACTCAAGATACCTCATGAGATCACATTATAAACAAGGTGCTTGAATAAGTGAAACTCTATGTCTAGAAACCACCTATGCATGCTAGTACTTCATTTCAACAATCAAGTTCTATACTAGCAATACACCAAGCAAGCATGAATATTGAATTTAGCTTGCAATGCTCCATATCATCATGTATGCACACACAATATGCAACAAGTAGTCTATGAGCTTGCTCCCCCTATTTGTGTGCTCATGGTTGGGTCATATCATAAAAATTGATCCCCTTCCATTGCTCTTTGTGACTTATTTCTCCCCCCTAGGTGTAAACTTCTCCCCTAGGTGTATACTTTCTTCTCCCCTTTGTCATCAATGACCAAGAAGGGTGCATAAGATGAGAGAAACAAGTCAATCAACTATGGCCAAATCTAAACCACATGCCTAGAAAATGTATCTCGGTTTGAACCAAGGGCAAGCTTCTTCACACCTCATAAGAATAAGGGTTATCTTGACCATGTTGAGATACACATCATGAGCAAGTGCCAAAGATTCAACACTAGGTTCACAAGCTCACAAACAAGTCATATGCCACCACTAGATCAAATCAAGCATAGAAACAATAGTGGTGCCATACATCCTTCATATTCATTTGATTTGCAATGAATGAGCCTAGCAAGATGTACATGTATACATGTTTACACAACTAGCAAAGGATGCATGAAATGCACCAACCAACTTTACCTTGCTATGTTGGAGGAGAGGCATGTCATATATGGGGTGCATCAATCCATGTTGGAGAAGCTAAGTATGTTCAACTCATTCCTCAACTTGCAATATCTTTTCTCATCAAGAGGCTTGGTGAATATGTCGGCTAGTTGATCTTCGGTGCCAATGCTTTCAATGCTAATATCACCCTTTTGTTGATGATCTCTAATGAAGTGATGCCTCACATCAATGTGCTTGGTTCTTGAATGTTGAACCGGATTGTTTGTCATCTTGATTGCACTTTCATTGTCACAAAACAAAGGCACATGCTTGAACTTGATCCCATAGTCCTTCAAGGTGGCTTTCATCCATAGCAATTGTGCACAACAATTCCCCGCACTAATATATTCGGCTTCGGCGGTGGAAAGTGCCACACTATTTTGCTTCTTTGAGGACCATGACACTAGAGATCTACCTAGCACTTGGCATGTTCCACTTGTGCTCTTCCTATCAATCTTGCAACTGGCATAGTCGGAGTCGGAGTATCCAATCAACTCAAAGCTTGACCCCTTGGGATACCATAGACCAACATCTTGAGTACCCTTCAAGTATCTCAACACCCTCTTGGTTGCCGTCAAGTGACTCTCTCTTGGAGAAGCTTGAAATCTTGCACACATGCACACACTAAACATGACATCCGGCCTTGAAGCGGTCACATATAGCAAGCTTCCAATCATTGATCTATATAGCTTTTGCTCAATCATCTTGCCACTATCGTCAATGTCCAAGCCACCATTGGTTCCCATAGGTGTACTAATGGCCTTAGCATCTTGCAACCCAAACTTCTTGATCATGTCCTTGATGTACTTGCCTTGACTCACAAAGGTGCCATTCTTCATTTGCTTGATTTGAAGACCAAGAAAGTAGCTCAATTCTCCAAGCATTGACATCTCAAACTCACTAGCCATCATCTTAGCAAACTCTTCACAAAAGAATTGATTTGTTGATCCAAAGATGATATCATCCACATAGATTTGCAACACAAACAAATCATCTTCTATTTTCTTGGTGAAGAGAGTAGTGTCAACTTTTCCCATCTTGAAGCCTTTGGATATGAGAAAATCCCTCAATCTTTCATACCATGCCCTTGGAGCTTGCTTCAATCCATACAAAGCCTTCTTGAGCTTGTAGACATGGTTGGGCTTCTTGTCATCCTCAAAACCGGGAGGTTGTGCAACATACACTTCCTCATTGATAAACCCATTGAGAAATGCACTCTTCACATCCATTTGATAGAGCTTGATGTTGTGAGCACAAGCATAGGCTAATAGGATTCTAATTGCCTCCAATCTTGCCACCGGTGCATATGTTTCTCCAAAGTCAAGACCCTCAACTTGTGTGTAACCTTGAGCCACTAGTCTTGCTTTGTTCCTCACCACTAAGCCATCTTGATCTTGCTTGTTCTTGAAGACCCACTTAGTTCCAATCACATTGTGTTTCTTTGGCCTCTCAACAAGCTCCCAAACTTCATTTCTAGTGAAGTTGTTCAATTCCTCATGCATGGCATTTATCCAACTGGATCCTTCAATGCCTCATCAATCTTAGTTGGCTCAATGAATGACACAAAGGAGTAGTGCTCACATATGCTTGCCAATCTTGATCTTGTTTGCACGCCTCTTTGAATGTCACCAATGATGTGATCTAGGGGATGATCTCTTGCAATGTTGGAAGGTTGAAGAACTAGCTCATTTGCATTGCTTGCTTGACCTTGATCTTGATCTTCATGTTGAGTACCACTTGAGCTTGCCTCATTGGAATCTTCCATCACCACTTGAGTTGGCACTTGCACTTCATCACCATCATCCACTTGCCTCGGCCTAATGTCACCAATGTCCATGTGTCTCATTGCATTGTTCAATTGATCTCCACCCACATCTTCTTGATTTTGATCTCCAACTTGAGAGCCTTGGGTTTCATCAAATTCAACATCATGAACCTCTTCAACTAGTCCACTAGCCAAGTTCCACACTCTATAAGCCTTGCTAGAAGTAGAGTAGCCAAGAAGAAATTCCTCATCACATCTCTTGTCAAACTTGCCAAGTCTTTGCCCCTTCTTGAGTATGTAGCACTTGCAACCAAAGACCCAGAAGTAAGCAATATTGGGCTTCCTTCCATTCAAGATTTCATATGGAGTCTTCTCTAACTTCCCATGACAATAGAGGCGGTTGCTATAGTAGCAAGCCGTGTTGATAGCATCACTCCAAAACTTCTCACTCACATTGTACTCAAGTAGCATAGTTCTTGCCATCTCAATCAAGGTCCTATTCTTCCTCTCAACTACACCATTGGATTGGGGAGTGTAGGTTGGTGAGAATTGATGCACAATTCCAAGCTCATCACACAACTCTTCAACTCTTGTGTTCTTGAATTCACTCCCATTGTCACTTCTTATCTTCTTGATGGTAGTGTCAAACTCATTTTGCACCCTCTTGACAAAAAACTTGAATAGATCATAGACTTCACTCTTGTCATAGAGAAAGAACACCCAAGTGTATCTTGTGTAATCATCCACAATCACAAAACCATACTTGTTGCCCCCAATTGATGTGTAGTGAGTTGGGCCAAACAAGTCCATATGCAACAACTCAAATGCTCTTGAAGTTGACATCTCATTCTTCTTGGGATGTGAGTTCCCATGTTGCTTGCCGGCTTGACATGCACTACAAGGTCTATCCTTCTCAAATGTGACATCATTCAAGCCTCTCACTAGATCATGCTTCACCAACTTGTTCAATTGCTTCATGCCAACATGTCCAAGGCGCCTATGCCATAGCCATCCCTTGCTTGACTTGCCAATCAAACATGATGAAAGTTGAGCTTCACTAGCATTGAAATCCACCAAGTACAAGCTTCCATGCCTAAATCCCTTGAAGATGATATTTGCTTGATCCTTGCTCACCACCTCAACTTGCTTGTCATCAAATATGCATTTGTAGCCAAGATCACACAATTGTGCCACCGACAAAAGATTGAAGTTCAAAGTATCAACTAGCAACACATTGGAGAGATCCTTGTCATTTGAAATTGCAACCTTTCCAAGCCCCATGACATCACCCTTGCTATTGTCACCAAATGTGATGGAGTTGAATCCACCATTGTCATTCTTGTCAAGTGATTTGAACATACTATCTTCACCGGTCATATGATTTGATGCACCACTATCAAGCACCCAATGCCTCCCTCCGGCTTTGTAATTAACCTACAAGAAGACATCAAGCTTTAGGTACCCATTTTTGCTTGGGTCCTTGAAGGTTAGTCACTAGAGTCTTTGGCACCCAAATAGCTTTCTTCTTTGAGCTCATCCATGGTGTACCAATGAATCTAGCACTCACACCACTCTCACTCTTAACAAGCATGTAAGAAGCATTCAACTTGTAAGAGGAGGCACTAGTGTTCTTGTTCTTGCATGCATGCTCTAGATGACCAACTTGCTTGCAACTCTTGCAATAGCTACCATTGTTCTTCACAAAACTAGTCTTGTGAGGAGCAAAAGCGGCCTTGCCTCTCTTGGGGGTATAGCCCAATCTCTCTTTGTAGAGAGAAGCTCTTTGGCTACCCAAGCACATAAGCAAGCGGTCCTCACCACCATAAGCCTTAGCCAAGGTGTGATTGAGCTCCTTGACTTCCTTCTTAAGACTCTCATTCTCAACTACTAGTGTAGAATCACATGCATGACCAACACTACTAGATGATGTAGAGGCATAAGAGCATGAAGGGCCAAGTGATGCAACAACAAATGAGTCATCAAGTAAATCACATGATGTGGACACATTTTTCTTTTCTATGGTCACCACTTGTGGTTGCACTTTCTCTTGCTTCTCAACTAGAGAAGAATGAGCTTTTTCAAGCTTAGAGTGAGCAATCTCTAGCTTCTTATGGTCTTCCTTTAGACTCTCATAAGAAGCCCTCAACTCCATAAGTTCTTGCTCAAGGTTTTGTTTATCCTTGCGCAAGCCCCTACACTCTTTCCTAGAGTCATTGAAAGCACCTTTGCAATCTTCAAGCATGACCCATAGCTCTTCTTTTGTGGTGTCATCATCATCATCACTCTCATCATCACTATCGGGTGGAGGTTTTACCTTAGTGGCCTTGGCCATGAAGCAAGACGATGGAGCACCAAATAGAGAAAGCTTCTCTTGAATGGCAATACTTGCGTGCCCCTTCTTCTTCTTCTTGGAATCATCATCATCATCACTTGAGGAAGATGAATCACTCTCCCAAGTTGCCACATGAGATTCACCCTTCTTCTTGTGATGGGAGGAGTCTTTCTCCTCCTTCTTCTTCTCTTGCTTCTTCCTCTCCTTCCTCATGGCATCTTCATCATCACTTGCATATGGGCACTTGGCAATGAGATGATCCTTGCTATTGCACCGGAAGCACTTCATGGGACGGTCACTAGATTTGGATGAGCTTCTCTTGCCCTTGGACCGGTACCCCTTCTTCATGAGCTTCCCCATTCTCTTTACAAGGAGTGCCATTTGTTCACTCACTTCTTCTTCTTGCCCACTTGAGCTAGAGCATGGCTCATCTTCACTTGAAGACTCTTCCTTCTTCTTCTTGCCCTTGCTCTTGGATGATGTGGCCTTGAATGCCACACTCTTCTTGTCATCATCCTTCTTCTCATTCTCCTTCTTCTTCTTCTTCACCAACTCTTCCTTCTCATGATCTTCTCTAAACTCATCATCGGCCATAATCTCTTGAAGGACTTGGTTGGGAGTTGGCTTCTCCTTCATGGTTGTCTTCACCATGACGGTCTTCAACATGTCAAATCTCTTGGGAAGACATCTCATGAATTTGGTGGAGAATTGAGAGTCCTTGATTTCTTCCCCAAGTCCCTTGAGCTCATTGACGATGACTTGGAGCCTATGGAACATCTCGGCACACTCTCATCCTCCTTCATTGAGAAGCTTGCAAACTTCTCTTGCAACATGTAGGCTCTTGCAAGTCTTGACACTTTCGGTGCCCTCATAAGCTTCTTGTAGCTTCTTCCAAATGTCATGAGCCACCTCAAGGTTCTTGATGAGCTCAAAAGCTTTATCATCAAGTGCCTCATGGAAAGCACTCACGGCAATGTCATTTGCTTGTTGCTTCTTCTCTTCGGCCGGTGTTGGCACCGCACCCTCTACAAGCTCAAACTTTGTTTCCACCACTTTCCACACCTCAAGGTTGATTGACTTGAGATGACTCTTCATCTTGAGCTTCCATTTTGCATAGTCATCACCTCGAAATGATGGTGCCTTCTTGGTGTTGTTGATATGCATAACCAATGCCATTGCTTCACCGTAGGATGTTAATCCAACTCAAACAAACGGTGCCCGGCTTTGATACCACGTGAAAGGTCACAATGGCTAGAGGGGGGGGGTGAATAGCCTAATAAAAATTCTAGCAATAAAACTAGACAACCCAATTAGATAGCAAGGCGGCAAATGTGCAAATCAAGTGCTTCAACTACTCTATGCAAGCCGTCCTACCATGCAAGGCTACTCAATTTAATTGCACGCACAACAACGGTGATCAAGCTACACAATGTCGGTTCACCGAAACCAACCAAGCAATTCTACCCACGGGATTTAAGCTAAACAATGAGTGGTTCCCGACCGACCACAACAAGCAATTCTACCTTGCGGAAAGTAAAGAGATGATCGAATGTTATACCGCCGCGAAGAGTAGAAGATAGCCAATCACCGGTGTAGAAGCCAATCACCTAGAGAGCTCAAGCATAAGCACAAGGAGGTCGAAGCCTCGGCAATCATGAATCAACACAATGATTTTTACCGAGGTTCACTTGCTTCCCTAAGCAAGCTACTCCTCGTTGTGGCGATACACTTGCTTGGTGAGTTGCCCGCTCAATTGGCTCGGTGCCAAAGACCCCAATGGGGAGCCGCAATCTCCACACAAGACAAGGATCCACAAGCCACGAGCAATCCACTAGAGTATCCTTTCGCGAACTCCCGCGGGGAAGGATCAAGAACCCTCACAAGAACCCGTGTGGCCTCGAACAATCACCAAGTCGAGCTCAACCACCACCCGCCTCCAAACCGTCTACGGTGACGGGAATCACCGAAGAGTAACAAGAATCCGCAGCTCACTCGATGAACAAGTGCCTCTAGATGCAACTCTCAATGCAAATCACTTGTTCTCACTCAAATCTCTCTCAAGATTAGCAAAGGAATCAAAGAGATGAGTGGGGGAGTGTCTCTCCTGCTCAAAGTATGCTCAAGTGAGTAGAAATGGCGAAGAGGACCTCCCCAAGCCGGCCAACCCTCTATTTATAGACCCAAGGTCGAAATAGAGCCGTTACCCTCGGGCTGACGACTTCATCAAGCGCCGGACGCGCCGTCGTCAGTCGACCGTTGGACTTTGAAGAGGCCACGTCACCAAGCGTCGGACGATGAACAGTGATTCGCCGGCGTCCGGCGCATGCGTCCGGCGTGCGTCCGACGGGCGAGCCACGCACGAGCACGCCGAGCCAGAAAGTTTCTGGTCGGCGTCCGGCCGCCGCCGGACGCGTCCGCCGCCGCGTCCGGCGTACGCTGTGCCCGGCCACCCACTGTGCACCGACTTCACAACGCGCCGGACGCGTCCGGCCTGCCAGGCCCTGCGTCCGGCGCCCGCGTCTGGCGCCCTGCGACTTGTTACTTTCTCGTTTGATCTTCGATGTCGCGCCGTCGTCGATCCAATCTCCAAACCACTTGTCCAAGGTGCTAACTCCACAGAGTAGATCACTTCTCAAGCACCGGAGTTAGCGTATCTTCTCAAGATCACGTCGACAAGTGTTAGCTCTCTAGTTAGCCTCTCATGCATCATGCAAAGTCACAACTAGAGGCACTTAGGACCGCGAATGAAACCGAGGAAACCCCTCTTGCTGCATTAGTAGCTTTCATAAAACCTTTAAAGAAAACAGAAGCATGAGTGGCCTTAGTGGTAAAGATATTTGGTTTACTGGTTTTGTATTTGAAGTCTATCAACTCTTTCCGAAGTTTGTCCTTGTCGAATTATATCTTTTAAGCCGAAGCTAAAAGACATATATTCAGATCCCTAAGATTGGGAACCCCTAGACCACTCTTTTCTCATAGAAATAAGCTCCCAATTAGCTAGATGAATCTTGTGGCGGTTTTCCTCATCATTCCACATGAAGTTACCCATATGAGTATTAATTAATTGGATAGCCCACTTGGGAAATTTGATAAAGGAGAGAAGATATATAGGAATACTCACCAAACAAGATTTAATGAGCACTACTCTTGCTGCTTGGGAGAGAAGCCTCCCTCTCCAGCTAGCAATCCTAGCTAAAACCTTATCAACTAGAGGTTGAATATCCTCTCTTGTAAGTGGGTCAAAATGCAAAGGTACTCCTAGGTATTTAAGAGGCAAAGCACCTACTGGGCAAGCTAAAATATGTGCCAGCCTATGAGCTTCTTCTTCATCTAAGTTTAATGCAACCAGCTCACTTTTATGAAAATTTATTCTCATACCAGATAATTGTTCATACCACATCAGAACTGATTTCAGATTTACCAATGCAGATTCCTCTGCCTTAGAAAATAACAAGGTATCATCAGCGTATTGTAAGGCCATCAGGCCACCTTCTCTGAAATCTTCTAACAGACCCCTAACTAAACCAGCACTATTTGCCTTGTTTAACATTCTTGAGAGACCATCACCAACTAAATTAAAAAGAAAGGGGGACAAGGGGTCTCCTTGCCTCAGGCCTTTTCCTGGCTTGAAGAAGGAGCTTTCTTCTCCATTAACTAAAACTCCTAGGGAGCCACCAACTACTATTTTCTTGATCCAATTTATCCAAATTGGGTCAAAGCCTCTAGAATCTAGCATTTCGAATAAGAAATCCCATGACACCCTGTCATAGGCTTTCTCATAATCTAACTTAATAAGCAAACCTGGTTCTTTACTCTTGTGAATGCTATGAACTATCTCATGGGCGACGACCACACTTTCCAGGATGTATCTCCCCTTAATAAAAGCTGACTGAGTGGGAGATACAATCCTTTGCACAATAGAAGTTAGTCTAGTAGTCAGGAGTTTGGAGAAGATTTTAAAGCTACAGTTTAGAAGACTAATGGGTCTAAACTGTTTCATGTTTGCAGCATCATCTACTTTAGGAATTAGGGTGACTAAAGCAAAGTTTAGTCTGGCTAGATCTAATTTGCCTGAATGGAAATCCTTAAACAAATCTACCAGATCTTGTTTAATGAGATCCCAGAATTTTTGGTAAAACAAAAAGGACAGCCCATCTGGGCCAGGGGATCCTTCTGCATAGCAACTAAAAACAGCTTCTTTTATTTCACTTTCAGAAAAAGGAGCTACTAGAAGATCATTTTCCTCTTGAGTAACTTTATCATCAGCCTCCCAAAAATTTGAGTCCAGCCTGATCCCAGATTCTGGCTCCTTAGCAAACAGATTTTTATAAAAATCTGTAGCTACCTTAAGCATACCTTTTTGGTCATGCACCTGACCAGTAGGGGTCTCTAAATAGTCTATTTTCTTCTTCCTACTTCTATAGTTGGCCACTGCCTGAAAGTAGGCTGTGTTCCTATCTCCTTCTAGAATATCCCTATCCCTAGATCTTCGCCTGGCTTTGATTTCTTCTAATGCCCAAATCTTTTCCAACTTATTTTCTACAGCCTTCCTTTCACTTTTTCTCGCCTCGCAAGGTCCCCGATCTCTCGCAAGACTTTCCAGTCCGGTAAAGATCTTGGAAAGCTCGTTTTCTCTTTATTTTGGGCAGCAATCTCATTAGCAGACCCAACCTCTAACCATTCTCCTAAAAGTTCTAACTCTAAATTGCCATCTATCCATACTATTTGCAAGAGTACAAGGTGTGTTCCAAGCTTTAACTACCATCTCTCTAAAAGAAGGTTTCTCTAACCACCATTTTTCAAAGCGAAATCTCTTTTTACCAAATCTAGTATTTACCCCCGAATCTAGTACTAGAGGGTTGTGGTCACTAGGGATTCTCTCTAAAGCCTTCACACTTACCATAGGAAAAGCAATTAACCAATCGTTGACACAAAGATCCTATCAATCTTGGCCAAGATAGGAGGATCTTGGTTATTAGTCCAAGTAAACTTCTTGTTCCCCGGGTTAATCTCCTCTAAGGCCCATTCTTCGATCCAATTGTTAAAGCCATCAGCCCATCTATGGTTATAAATACCATTGTTTTTATCTCCCCCTCCTCTAACTAGATTAAAGTCACCACCTAGCAGAGTAGGACCAGACCATTTACTGGAAACTAGATCTAACTCATCTAAAAAATCTTGTCTCAGCTCATCATAAGCAGGACCATAGACCACAATCAACCTCCAAACAAAACCAGAGATCTTATCAGTAAGCATTGCACACACTAGAAACTTGTTGGTTTCATTAACTACCATGTTAAATTTGTCAGAGTTTACTCCCACTAGGATTCCTCCTGCTGAACCTACTGACTTCTAAATGATGCCAAGAAAAAGGGACATTATCGACAAATTTTTAAGGAAACCAGAAGATAAATTTCTTTTCTTTGTTTCCATAATACCTAAGAAATCAGCATGAAAGTCTCTAATTCTACTAATCAAGGCAGGTATTCTGCCAACAGTGCCTAAGCCCCTTATATTCCAAAAGAAGCCTATCATTTTTTAACCTTGTTTTTTTTCCTACTTTTAACTACTGACCAGCCCCATTCCTGGGTGTCCTGTAAGGTATCAATTATTCTATCTAGTTTGGAAACCTGCTGGGGGCTATTCCTGTCCACCACATACTCCTAGTCTCAGCTGGGTTACCAAGGCTACTAGTCTCCTTAACAGAACAGGAAGAATTCTTACAGGAATCTATAAAGGCTTTAGATCTATCATTATCTATGCTAACCATTGAGTCTAACACAGGATTTCCATCCTCAACAATAATGCCAATTTCCTTGGCCACAGAACTCAAATGGGATTTAGAAACAGAAACAGAACTGGATTTAGATGGTTTTTTCTTATCCATACCTGTGCACTCCTCCAGGTTCCACTTCCTCTTGTTCTCCTGAGCATTAGCTAGCACTGTTTTACCAGCATCAACATTCCTGGAACTCCTCCTTAGTGGAATCACAGGCCCCCACTGCTTCTTGCCCTTTCTTGTCTGATCCTTATCAGCATTCTCCACTTCAGAAGTCCCAACCAGAGTAGTCCCAGCATCAGTTGAGCAGCCAATATTATCTCCCCCATTTTGAGGCAGAGGAACCTCATCCTGCATTTGTTGGTCTGCAGACCCAATTGAAGACAGCATATTAGAGCTCTCCCCCAATAGTTCTCCTCTTGTCAATCTATTCAAGTTTGCCAACTGACTGTGATCACCACTTTGTAGGTCAAAAACCCATTCATCAGGAAGGAGTGACTCTTCTGTAGCCACCTGAGATTGAGTACAGGTCTCATCATCATCTTCCAGGTCCTCCACCACACCATCATCTAGTCCCATAGCACCCAAGAATTCGGAATTCAGAAGAGAGAAGCTGTTGTGATGTAAAGCATCTTGAGTATCATCAGCAAAGAGAACTCTCTTAGCAGATTTAGCACCCACTGACCCTGTTGGTTTCCCCTGACTAGAAGCACCAGCATCCCCATCTTTTTCTTTCCCAGCACCACTATCACCACTCTTCTCAGGATTATCATCCTCTTCCCCAGGCAAGGTATCATCTAGATCCACATTTTCAAAGCCATCATCATCTAAGTCACCAGCTTCATCTTCACTCTGAACAAAGCCTTCAGTTTTGAAATACACCACATGCAGATCCTGTTTGAAAGCATAAACCCTTGATTTTGGAATCCTTTTTGGGTTCTTACACAGCAGCTTGACCCTCACAATGCTGAAGAAGCTATTGAATAGTGTTTGCCAGTCCAGTTCAACCATGAGACCCACACTAGAAGCCACTTCCCTAGCAGTATCCCAGTCCACCCATTTTGGAGGAATTCTTGTTATCTGAACCCAGACTTCAGTCAGCTTGCCCACTGGCTCAATGTTGCCATTCCATACACTCAGAGAAGCTACAACTCCAGACTTGTTCAGGTTGAACCTTGACTCCTGCCCAATTACCAAATCTTCCACTTTCTTACTTGGAGGAAATCTTGTCAGGTAAGTTTTTTCCTCAGTCTTCTTTAACTGCCAAGCCCAGTTCTTGTCAAAGAGAGCCTTCAAGTTTTCCACTAACTCAGCTTCTTCAATATCACCCTGCACAATAGCCAAAGCCCCAAAGTTGTCTAATCCCTGCCAGTGTCTGAACCTGTTATCCCTTGCCTCAACATCAATATGGAAAAAGCCCAGCCCCACATTTGCACTGCCATAGTACTGCCCAGTTTTAGGTGGTTCCTTCCACTTGGGGCAGGCCTCTACCACATGGTCATTCTTATGACAAATGAAACAAACTCTCTCATTGGCACAAGAAGAACTAAGGTGGCCAACATCACCACAATTGAAACAGACAGCCTGAATATTCTTCCCCACAGCATCACCAGAGCTACCTTCAGAGACAGCAGCTTGAGTGGTTACCTCAGGAATTGGGTTGGGACTGGCATCAGCTTGCCTCTCTGGAGCCCTGTTCCCCTGCACCGGAGCTTGCTGCTGCCTGGGCTATTGGAATTGTCTCCCACGGCCTCTCCCCTGATTGCCTCCACCGCGCGGCCTTGGATTGTCGAACTGATGATAGCCCTGGTAGGGATTTGGGTGGTGAGGTACCTGAGCTTGACCGGGGAAGTAGCCGAACGGAGGAACTGGTGGATGGTTGAAGAATTGCGGTGGTGGAACTGGATGTGGAGGGAACTGGAACTGGTTCCAGCCTCCTCCTCCGGTCCAATCCTCCCAGTTGCCATCCGCACCTTTTCCTCGACCACGCCCTCGCCCCGCCATGGAAGCTTTCACCACCTCTGCGTAGGTGCGACGCTCCCACCAAGAGTCGACCACGGGATTGGCCTTCGCCGCTGGCTCAACTCCCCGCCGCCTCACCTCCGCCGGACTCTCAACCCTAGAAGTGATGCGGTCCTTCCGGATCCATCGTTGCCCCTTTTCTTTTCCTCCTCGAACCCTAGAATTGGTGACGGGAAGAGATTTTGGAATGAGCCACCATTGTCCCCAGAATCTTTCAATCTCGTCCTCCCCCGACAGCGGGCTGCGGGTGCCGGATCCGGGTTTGACCGCCTCCTCAACCCGATCTCTCCATGGACGAGGGCTCGCCACCTGGGAGCTCTCCAGCGCGCCACGTGACCTCGGCGCCCCTCCGAGGCTGACGCCGGGACCCCACGGCGGGGGACCCTTCCGGGGCCGGGGTGGAACACCCCTCTCTCTCACTGGAGAGTGGGGCGTGACCCGCGCCGGCGGCGAGGATGCGCCACCCCTCGTCGCCGTGTCGCCGCCCTCTCGACTCATCTCTCGACTTTTCCCTCGTGGCTTCTGTACAATTTCAATGGTGAAAGAGTTGCACTAACACATATTAGTATATTACATGTGTGTATCCTCAGGGCACTCAGCACGCGCTACGAACTTGCGAGTGGACTGGGCGACGCGGATGGCAATCGCTAAAGGCACAGCCCGTGGCCTGGCATATCAACACGACAACATGAGCATCATCCACGGAAACCTCACTGCCTGGAAGATCCTCTTGGACGAGCAATCCCACCCAAAGATCGCCGATTTAGGGTTGCTCAACCTCATGACGACTGCTACCAATTACGACATGCTCGCCATGGTAGGCGAAGAGCGATACCGTGCCCCGGAGCTGGTCATTCCGACGCAGGCCAGCAGCAAGACAGATGTGTACAGCCTGGGCATCATCATTCTCGAGCTTCTTACCGGCAAGTCGGCCAGTGACATAGACGTAGGCCTGCCTCTGTGGGTGGCGTCCGTGTCGAGGGAGGAGTGGATGAGCGAGGTGTTCGACCTGGAGCTGCTACGGTACCCGGAGGACGCGGGGCCTTCAGTTGACGAACTCGAGGGCACGATGACGCTGGACCTGCAATGCGTGGACGCATCACCATCGGTACGTCCCCAGGCACACGGGAGGTGCTGCGGGAGCTGGAGAAGATCCGCCCAGGACCGGAAAATGCTACCGGCCAAAGACAACACTCGTCGCCTCCAGTGCAGCTCGAGGCCCGGGAGGAGCTGGAACAGGTCCGGTCGCCGCCGGAAGATAATGTTATGTCTGAAACAAGTGATGAAAAGTATTCTCCATTGACGATGAGGAGCAGAGCCATAAATACCATAGCGGTTGAAGAGCAACTGAGGAGACCGGGACTTGAGGCAGCTGAGCAGCCGGAACAAGTCCCGGTGCCACTGGAGGATATTGCCGGAACAAGTGAGAACCATTCCCTCTTGGCGACAAACCGGGACATATATAATATAGAGGTGGCAGAGCAGCTAAGGACGCTGAGAACCGTGCTAGTTGAGCAGCAAGAAGAAGTCCGACCATCACCGGAGGATGGTGCCGGAATAAGTCCCACGCCGAGGAATAGGGCCATATATGCTATAGATGTGGCGGAACAACTGAGGACACCCGGAGTTGAGACAGCTGAGCAGCCGGAACAGATCCTGTTGCCACTTGAGCATAATGCGGGAATAAGTGAGAACCATTCTCGCTCGGTGAGGAAGAGGAAGAGGAACTTATTATATCACCGGAGGCCATTAAGCAGGCGGCGCAGGTACCATAAGGTGCCAGAAGATGAGTCGATTGAGCAGGCGCCGCAGGTCCGGTCGCCACTAGAAGATAGCGCCGGGTGTAGTGAGCATCAGTCTCCGTTGGTAACAGCAGACGACGAGGACGTGCTGGAGCACATCATCCGTTCCGGATGTGGACGCGTTCGAGCAGCTGAGGCAGATCCTGTCGACACGGGAGGATGACACGGTGGCGAGTGAGGACGAGTGGCCGGTCGTGCCAATAATCGAGACCCAGGCTGACCAGCAGCTCCCGTTGACATTGCAGGATGGTGCCAGTCGAAGTGGTGGCCTGTTAGCGTCGGTGCACAATGAAGGCTCGGAGGTGTCGGCCCAGCCGGAGCACATCCACGTGGGTCCAGAGGATGGCACCAGGCCAACCAACCCGTCGTCGTCTGCTTCCATGCAGCGGGAGGACCGGGACGTATCACAGCTGCAGCTACTGGATGAGCATGTCCGGTCGGGACCGGACGACGGTGCCAGGTCGCCGACTGCGGACCGGACGACGGTGCCAGGTCGCCGACTGCGGACCAGCTGCCGTCGACGCTGCCTGAGGAACGAGAAGTGCTGGAGATGGAGCAGGGCAGACCTGAGCCAGGTGACGACACGAGCCGGGACCTATCATCGGGGTTAGAACAGCCCGAGGCCCAAATGGCGGTGCAGGAGCAGCTAGAGGAGGGTGACACGGGACCAGAGCACCCACATCCGTCGTTGCGGCCAGAGGACCCGGAGGTGTCACAGCAGCGGGAGCATGTGCAACCAGAAGCCGACGACGTCTCTGGACAGAACGAGGAAGGTAGTGCCGCACATGCACATGCACATGCAAGGCCGGTCATCTTTTCATTCTTTATTATATGTTTTCCTTTTCTAGTGAGAGAGTAGAATATTTGTATCAAGTACAGCTCCCTTCTTCGAGAGCATACTTTATGTCTTCCATTGGACGAAGTTTTTGACCACCAATAGTAACCTTGTTACTTGGACGGTAATTTGTGTAACTATCTGTAGGAACATGAGACACTACACCTCATACGGGCAGACAAAACAGTTCTCCACTACAGCAGAAGTGAAGAACTGATCTTCGTTCCTGACTCATCCCTAGCGGTTGCTTACAAACCCGCACTGATAATCCTTCACTGCTGATTTTTAAATTAAAAATTCTCAAATGATTGGAGGTCCGAAGAACTGATAGTGAAGGTCTTTTATCACCATCGGCTCAAGCCACGAATGGGCAGTAACATGCTACTGTCAGCTGAAGCCACATGCTCAAGTCCCAAGCCACGAATCTGTCCCAATCACTGCCCGCTCGAGCCCCAAGTGGACAGTGATACCAAGATATCATTGCCAACTGGTAGCTCAAACCGGTAATGATACACGGGTCATCAGTTTTTAGCCTGAGCCAGCAGTGATAGCTGAACAATATAAAGCCCCGCACATCCCTTCCCTCCCATACTAAGCACACTCATCCAACGAGAATGTGTCTTTCACCCACCTTACCCTTCATTGTTGCAACCATTTTTCACCAAAATGCTCATGGAAGGTCTTGCATTTTGAAGGATGGGCATGGTCTTCTTGCTTTAAGGTTAATAACAAGCATCCACTTCTTTGAATTTTTAGTTTTCAAGTTTTTTTGATGGCTAGATTGTTTGATTCTCATGCTAGTGATTTTTCCATTTTAGAGAGTATTTTTTTTAGAAAAAGGAATATATTAATATCCCAGCCTCTGCATCGACGGATGCATATAGCTATTAGAGAGTACTTATCAATTTGATATTGAGGAAGCAATTCAAATTGTGGTGAATCCATCTTCCAAAAGGTTGGTGTATATGAACTTATTTAATTCCAATCAAATTACATGGTGGTTTTGGTGATTGTTTGTATGCAATGCTTTAGGTCTTATTTGCAGTAGAGTAGAGGTTTTCTTCAATAGGGCTACCAATTTTAACTTTGATGATGAACACACCCACGTGACACCAAGCAACCCATTGTTGACCATGAAGGCTCCATTTTTTATTTTCCTCTAACCTGACTCCTATTTTTTGTGTGCCATGAAGTAGCCTGGTTATTTTTCAAGATGGCTACCAATTTCAATTTTGATGAGCACATCCATGTAACACCTAGCAAACCGTTGTTTTGAGCTACAGTTGTAGTTCATGAAGGTTCCAATTTTTATTTTCCTATAATTAGTCACCCCATTTTTATGTGGCATGAAGTAGAATAATTGTTCTTCCAAGAGGGTACACATGTGACACATTTTTTCTATGCAGAGATGGATCGAGGTTGGATGTACGGTTTGATATCTGCGAACATGCGGTACTTGATGGGCGTTAGCACCTTCATCATGACTACCAAAGCTCCTCCTAAATGTAATCTAGGGGATCAAGGCATTAACGTAGAGCAGATACGATGCCACTTGATTACCAGGGGGTTCGTGGTAGACTACATGATATGATGTAAACATAGGGAGGTTGGTGAGAATATCCCACAAAAAACTTTTGATGATGTAATCATGCATGATGTAGCCCCCGTGAGGCTATTACTAATAGTGGAACGGTTGTCAACATGCAACCTGTGGTTACCGATGATAATGATGTGTTCAGGAATATGTTTGTTGGGTTATGAGGGTGCTACGCTAGCCAGAAAACAAAACTTTTTACCTCATCGCCCAGGATCTACTGTTAGTTACAGGTTACGGGATTACCACTAGACGCGCAGAAGCAGCGGAAGACGACTCGATGTAGTCGAACGCGTCGCAGCAGTGCCGTGCAGTTGCGTGGTCGTCCAGCAACTCCTCCCACCACTTGCGGTTCGTGCGGTTCGTCCTCGTGCTCCAGATGCAGCACCTCCGAGGTGTCACACACGTACGAGGGAGAAGCGATGCGCCTCCGGACTGCTAGGTCCGCGAGGAGCGAAGGCGAGAGCGTGGAGGGCGACGGCGGCTGCCAAAGGCGTGGATTATTGTGTGTATTTGGCCACGCCCCTCCCCTCTTCTTATATAGGTGTCTCTCATGTGCTTTCCGAATTGGAGACGCATTAGAAACCCTAAGCCTTGTCTAATTCGAGTCCAACTCGAATTAGGCTTCCAGCCTCTTAAGCGTGCGACCCTATGGGTTCACGCACACATAGACATGGGCCGAATACTCCTATTCGCCCAATAGCTGACAGCGGCCTCTAGCAAGGCATGACAACTCCTATGCGTACGCAAATGATCATATCGACGAACCACTACGACCATATACAAGTTACTCCCTTGCCTCATGATATATGGTTCAACTCGTGGGTTAACACTTAACCCAAGCACGGCCATGCATTTGTTGATCCAATCACTTGAGTGATCCAAGTGATATCTCTCTCATTAGAGAGGGGCAAGTCCCATCTTGATTGTCTATGTCTCGCAAAGCATGCTTCTCGACAAACCCGAAGACATCCTTTATAACTACCCGGTGACGGAGTAGCGTTTGTCGGTCCCTAAGCAAGTCGATACACATCTCGAGTACATACAACAATCTCAGGTCGAAGGACATAACGTATATGATGTGTATAGAGACAATCTCATGTCGGGTCGAGTCCAGCCTACATGTCATACATGTGCCCACATTATTAGTTCGACATCTCCATGTCCATGACTTGTGAAACATAGTCATCAACTAATAATGTGCTAGTCTAATATTCATGTGTGTCCTCACATGAACTCCGACCAGGGACGAATATAGAATAACCATACAAGTAAAAGAGTTCCACAAACAATTCACATAATTGCCAATCAATACAAGTTGTCTTTAATGGATATTCAATGGACATATTTTATATATCATGGATACAAGCGGAATATCATCATCTCTATGATTACCTCTAGGGCATATTCCCAACAGTCTCCCCACTTGCACTAGAGTTAATCTCTAATATGTCTAATCCCCATAGACCTCATGTGCGCCTCATGCTTAGGCCGTGGAAGAGCCTTTGTCAACGGATCTGCTACATTCAAATCCGTATGTATTTTGCACATTTTAATTTCACCTTCACCGATGAACCGTCGAATGAGGTGAAATTTCCGCGTACATGTTTGTTCTTCGGTGATTCCTTGGCTCCTTAGCCTGCGCTATCGCCCCATTATTATCACAATGTAGATTCAATGGGCTAGCCGCATTAGGAAACACACCAAGATCAATGAGGAAACGCCTCATCCAAACACCTTCCTTTGCAGCTTCCGAAGCCGCAATGTACTCGGCTTCTGTTGTAGAATCGGACACTGTCTCCTGCTTGGAACTTTTCCAGCTTACTGCACCACCATTTACCGTGAACACGAAACCTGATTGAGATTGTGAATCATCTACATCAGTTTGGAAGCTAGCATCGGTGTAACCATTTACAACGAGCTCTTCCTCACCTCCATAGATCGGGAACTCATCCCTAGTTCTTCTCAAGTACTTAAGGATGTTTTTAACTGGGGCGTCCAAGTGACTCTCACCAGGATTGCCTTGGTACCGCTCGCAACACTTAGAGCATATGAGACATCGGGCGAGTACATATCATGGCATACATGATGGAACCGATCGCCGAAGCATATGGAACCTTACTCATGCGTTTGCGCTCTTCATCGATGAAGGACATTGCTTGTCGCTAAAGCGCATACCATGTGACATAGGCAAGAACCCTTTCTTGGATTGCTCCATGTTGAACCGTTTCAACACCTTGTCAATATATGTATCTTGGCATAATCCTATTAGCCTTTTCGACCTATCTCTATAGATCTTAATGCCCAAGATGTATCTTTTGCATCTCCCAAATCCTTCATAGAAAAACTATTATTCAATGAAGTCTTTACGATTGCAACATAGGAATGTCATTCCCAATCAATAGTATGTCATCCACATACAAGATTAGAAATACAACGCGCTCCCACTAGCCTTTTGGTAAACACAAGGCTCTTCTTCATTCGACGGAAGCCAAACCCTTTGACAACCTCATCAAAACGAATGTTCCAACTCCGAGATGCTTGCTTTAACCCATAAATAGATTTCTTAAGCTTGCATATTTTTCCAGCATTATTTGGATCAACAAAACCTTCGGGCTGTATCATATACATGTCCTCTTCCAAATTTCCATTTAGAAAGGTCTGTTTTAACATCCATCGCAAATTTCATAATCGAAATAGGCAGCTATTGCTAGAATGATCCGGATAGATTTAAGCATCGCCACTCGGAGAGAATGTCTCGTCGTAGTCAATTCCTTGAACTTGCCGAAAACCCTTTGCGACAAGTCGAGCTTTATAGACGTGAACATTTCCGTCCATATCTTTCTTCTTTTATAGATCCATTTGCACTCGATGGGTCTAACACCATCGAGCGGGTCAACCAAGTTCCAAACTTGATTATTTCCCATGGAATCTATCTCGGATCTCATGGCACTCGCCATTGCTCGGAATCTCGAGTCCATCATAGCTTCGCGTATGTTGCGGGTTCGTCATCGTCCAACAATAACAGATCCCCACGCAACTTGCAAAGTCTTGCCGATCTTCGTGGTTGTGGAGGTGTTTCGTGGCCACGGGCATCTCAACTTGTTCTCGCTACATTAGCATCACTCGTAGAGTCCTTCTTGACCGGCTCATCTTGAACTTCTTCAAGATACACCTTTTGTCCACTCTTCTCTCTTTTGAGAAACTCTTTCTCTAAGAAAACACCGTTTCGAGCAACAAACACTTTGCCCCTCGGCGGTTGTAGAAGTAATATCCTAAAGTTTCCTTTGGATATCCCACAAAAAACACTTGTCCGATTTGGGTGTTAGCTTATCCGATATAAGCCGTTTGACATAAACCTCACAACCCCAAATTTTTAGAAAAGACAAACTAGGACTCTTCCCAGTCCATATCTCATATGGTGTCTTAACTACGGACTTAGATGGTACTCTATTCAATGTGAAAGCGGTTGTTTCTAGAGCATATCCCCAAAACGATAAAGGTAGGTCGACCGGCTCATCATAGACCGAACCATGTCCAACAAAGTCCGATTACGCCGCTCGACACGCCATTTTTCGTGGCGTTGTGTGGCGTAAGCGTGGAACAATTCCGCAACTCTTAAGATGATTGCTAAACTCATGACTCAAATATTCGCCTCCACGATCGATCGCAAGGCCTTAATTTTCTTGCCACGTTGGTTCTCTACTTCATTCTGAAATTCTTTGAACTTTTCAAATGTTTCGACTTATGCTTCATTAGGTAGACATAGCCATATCTACTAAAGTCATCGTAAAAGTTATGAAGTATTGAAAACCGCCTCTAGCTGTCGTGCTCATTGGTCCACATACATCACTATGTACTAGTTCCAATAAGTCGACGCTCTCTCGGGAAAACCCGAGAAAGGCGTCTTGGTCATCTTGCCTAAAAGGCAAGTCTCACATGTCTCATAAGATTCAAAATCAAACGAAGTTAGAAGTCCATCATCATGGAGCCTCTTCATGCGATTTTCACTTATATGACCCAAACGACAATGCCACATATATGTAGGACTTAACTCATTAAGCCGAGGCCTTTTAGCATTAACATTACGAGACATGTGTGCATCATCAAGATTTAAAATAAATAATCCATTCACAATGGATACAAGAGCCACAAACATATCATTCTTCGAGATAACACAACCATTGTCTTTACTCGCAAATGAATAACCATCCTTCATCAAACATGAAGGTGACATAATGTTTCGACTTAGACTAGGAACAAAATAACAATTATTCAATTCCATGACAAATCCTGACGGCAGGTGAAGTTGCATCGTCCCGACGTTCAACGCAGCAACTCTTGCATTGTTGCCCACGCGGAAATCAACCTCTCCTTTCTTCACGCTTCTACTTCTTATCATTCCTTGCATCGTATTGCAAATATGAGCAACCGATCCGGTATCAAATACCCAAGAATTGATATAAGAGTTAGCGAGGAAGATGTACGTAACATAAACAACAAGCGTATGAGCGGGAGTACTTTTACTACCGCCGTCCTTCTCTAAGGACGCCAAGTACAGCTTGCGTTTCTCTTCCGGTGACCATTCTTACCACAATGAAAACATTTAGCATCGCCCGGTGATCCAGCTTTGGGGCGGGCGGAGCTGGCTTGGAGATCTCATCTTTAGCCTTGCCCTTTTTCTTCCCCCACCCTTCTTTCTCTTAAAGTTAGGCTTGTTCGGGATCGCCAATACTTGGCCACCGACACCCGCTTCTTAATGTCTCTGCTGTTTTCAGCATGCCACACAACTCATTCAAGCCCCTCTCTCGCCCCATGCATATGGTAGTTCGCAATGAAGTTCCCATAGCTAGGTGGCGAGACGAGAGAATGAAATCGTAGCCAACTCGGGCCAATTGGGAAGCCTAGCTTCTCCAACCTCGAGTGTAACCAACCATCTTGATTACGTGTGGCCCAACAAATGCACCCTCCGCTAGCTTGGTCACAAAGCAGCAGATGCATCATCGCCGGTGCTCATCGGTAAGGGGGTGTCTAGATATTCCTCCTTTTTCTCAGCCACTCGAGAACAATTCTCGATTGCGGATCCAATCCGCATAATTTGTTCCATTCAACTTATCTTTCTCAAGAATCGAACGCAAAGTAAATGGTTGCTTAGAAGACGCCATTAATCTACAACATAAGTAATGCAAAATACTAAGACAAAATATCCATGATAGAGTAAATAATATCAAATATGATCTACTCCCACTAAAATCAATATCCCTCGATTGAAACTTAGTGATTCAAGACCCACAACTAGCAAGTCGACTAGTGAGCTTTAGCATCACCGCTAGAAGACATGATAGATCGGTAAGCAACTCTTTGCTAATCATATCGCATATGACTCTTGTTGTTGGATAGCATCTCTATGCTTGGGTTACCAACTTCTCATGCTCCAAGGTCCCTAACCGTTAGGATGACCTTGTTTAAGCAACCAAACCTTCGCAGTAAGTATCCGATACGAACTGTCTTAGTCAAGTAAAATCGATGGCACCCTAATTTCATAGACCCACCATCGATTGTACAAGACAGCGACAAAGTGCAAGGTTTGGGGGAGCACAAACTTAAACATTGCGAGGATCGTTCTACTTCACTACCGCACGAATGTAGACAAAAACATTATAGCATGTGAAAATAGAACATGGTAAGAACGACATAAACACGATATGGGCTATACCAGTCATCAAAACCCGCAAAAACAGAGGTAACCGATTCCGACTACAAAAAGTAAATCGCGAAAAACTCTATCTTCCAAGCCGTTTTTCGCAAATCTGGCTCGGGCTAGTCAGTTTGGGGTGGATGTAAAATTTTTTCTCTACAACTTTCGTTTAAGAATCGTCTCGATCCGAGTTACGGTTAAAAAGTTACGGCTGTTTTACGAACAGAACTTTTCTCAAAGAACCCGGCGCCCGGTGGCTGATCCAATCTGCCACCGCTGCGCATCACATGCGCTCGGCACTTGACCTAGGGTTCAATTCAATCAATCTGATTGATCTCTAACTCGCCGTGATTGGATTTACATGTATCACTTAACTCGGATGGCGGAATTCCGACCGGTACGAGTAGATCGTTACAAGACCAACGCGGCAAGATCATGAACCAAGATCAGAGACTCATCTAAAACCGAGCATATCACATATGCGACATCCAGAACCTATAACAATGCAGTATAGAGCTCCGATACCACTGTTGGGTTATGAGGGTGCTACGCTAGCCAGAAAACAAAACTTTTTACCTCATCGCCCAGGATCTACTGTTAGTTACAGGTTACGGGATTACCACTAGACGCGCAGAAGCAGCGGAAGACGACTCGATGTAGTCGAACGCGTCGCAGCAGTGCCGTGCAGTTGCGTGGTCGTCCAGCAACTCCTCCCACCACTTGCGGTTCGTGCGGTTCGTCCTCGTGCTCCAGATGCAGCACCTCCGAGGTGTCACACACGTACGAGGGAGAAGCGATGCGCCTCCGGACTGCTAGGTCCGCGAGGAGCGAAGGCGAGAGCGTGGAGGGCGACGGCGGCTGCCAAAGGCGTGGATTATTGTGTGTATTTGGCCACGCCCCTCCCCTCTTCTTATATAGGTGTCTCTCATGTGCTTTCCGAATTGGAGACGCATTAGAAACCCTAAGCCTTGTCTAATTCGAGTCCAACTCGAATTAGGCTTCCAGCCTCTTAAGCGTGCGACCCTATGGGTTCACGCACACATAGACATGGGCCGAATACTCCTATTCGCCCAATAGCCGACAAACGGCCTCTAGCAAGGCATGACAACTCCTATGCGTACGCAAATGATCATATCGACGAACCACTACGACCATATACAAGTTACTCCCTTGCCTCATGATATATGGTTCAACTCGTGGGTTAACACTTAACCCAAGCACGGCCATGCATTTGTTGATCCAATCACTTGAGTGATCCGGTGATATCTCTCTCATTAGAGAGGGGCAAGTCCCATCTTGATTGTCTATGTCTCGCGCATGCTTCTCGACAAACCCGAAGACATCCTTTATAACTACCCGGTGACGGAGTAGCGTTTGTCGAGTCCTAAGCAAGTCGATACACATCTCGAGTACATACAACAATCTCAAGTCGAAGGACATAACGTATATGATGTGTATAGAGACAATCTCATGTCGGGTCGTCCGGCCTACATGTCATACATGTGCCCACATTATTAGTTCGACATCTCCATGTCCATGACTTGTGAAACATAGTCATCAACTAATAATGTGCTAGTCTAATATTCATGTGTGTCCTCACATGAACTCCGACCAGGTGACGAATATAGAATAACCATACAAGTAAAAGAGTTCCACAAACAATTCACATAATTGCCAATCAATACAAGTTGTCTTTAATGGATATTCAATGGACATATTTTATATATCATGGATACAAGCGGAATATCATCATCTCTATGATTACCTCTAGGGCATATTCCCAACAATGTTATCTAATGAAACCAAGGATGATGATGGACTTTCTCAGATGCTGCATCATGTGGAGGGCAAATTTCACAGTGCAGCAAATTCCAAGCTGACATCACGCTATTAGAGTTTAAATCTACACAGGGATAGACCGATAAAGCCTTTGATGACTTGTAATATGTAGCGAGGAAACTATTCCCTATCCCTAACGAGTAGCTAGAAAAGACATGCTTGGCAGCCTAGCAAATGATTTGCCCACTCGTCCTAGAGGTTGAAAAAATCCATACATGTTCCTATGATTGCATATTGTACTATGGAGATGAAGACAAGGACTTTACATAGCCAACCATGAACGACAACTCTAGCGGCAGTTTTGATCTCACTCGGTGCGGCTAGGAGGCGGCTTTGGTACTCGGCAAGGCACGGTAGCTTCCTAGTGGTGGTGTAGCCAGGCATGGTGCAAGGAAGGGGTTTCTACGGTAGAAGACAGGGCAGGGGCATATTTGTCAAAGCACAAGAGGTATAAGTCAGATAAAAGAAATATAGAGGACAATAGGTTTTTGACATGCTGGCATCGAAGAAGGGCATGGAAAATAATAGCAGTATATATAGAGATAATCATAAGCGGCACGACACATTTGCACAAACAAAAAGCTAATAGGTATTTAACAAAACAATTGATAATTGAATATTAGAGATAAGCAAGTATAATTAATCTAAAAAAAGCCTGGAAGAGTTTATTTCATCCTACCCTTGCCTCAAAAGGTATGGGGTTGGTGACAAACTTAATCCTAAAAGCGCCCGGGGCTCAATTCACCGCTTCTAGCCCCACGACTCAAAAGGTATGGGGTTGGTGACTAAGTAATCTAAAAAAACACCGAGGAGCTCATTTCTCCAATTTTAGCACCCGCACCTCAAAGGGTATGGGGGTTGGCGTCAAAGTAATCTAAAAGCATCGAGGCCTCTTCTCGCCATTTCTATGCCTATCACCTCATAAAGTACGAGGTTCGTGCCAAAGTAATCTAAAAACACTGAGGAGCTCATTTCGTGACTTGTTAGTCGTCATCCTCCCGCCCAAAAGGTATCGGGTATTGCCAAAGTAAAAAAGCCAAGTGGATTCCTTCGCTACCTCTCACTCATCTTGACCGCACAAAAATATAATGGTAACACACCAATGCAATCATACCAAGTACTAAAGCACCGAGATCTCATCAAGACACTCTCTCGTAACCGCATCATTCGCTCTCACTTTCGCTCCCACTTCTATGACCACCGTTCAAGACTTTGATCGAGTTATGATGAGGGGCTTCATCACTAAATTAATTTGGCGTCATCGACCACCTACACCTAACATTTTGGCTAGGGGCACTACTAGCTTTGGTTAACTTGACACTGTCCGACCCAACATTTCTGGCAAAGGGCCTTGCCACTGATTTTGACGTCACCAATAACAAATTTGCAAATATATCGGTGAACAACTTCAACATCGATTTTAGTTTCATTGACAATGTGTTCGCCATTGTCTCAGAGATGGGCTTTGACAACAACTTTGACATCATTGGCTACACTTTCCTCAACATTTTAGCAAGGGGCTTCGCCATTACCTTTGTAGTAATCAACACTACCTTCACCATTAATTGACCGGGGATCTCCATCTACAAGATCCGTGGCATCAACCAAAACTATGTCATTTACTTTAAACACGTGAAAGAATGTATAACAAGACCAGTCAAGAGGGGTCGGGCGAGGAGTGCATTGGACAAGCAATCCACCTGAAGACAAAAGCACAAGTGGACAAGCATCCTCCCAAAGACAAAAGCCTTACTTGGTGCCCATGAGTGAAAGCTAGAAGGCATGCCGTGATTATCTACAACTACCTTGCCTGCGTTGACTCTTTGCCTACCTCAACTACATCAATGTCTTTGGCGAAGGTTTAATTATGAAAAGAAGGTGTCAAGGTCTCAACACCATTCAAAGAAGGTATCAAGTTGCCAAAAGACAGAATCATGGAGGGTTAAGAGAAGGTTGACACCAGAGACTAGTCAAAGATAAAATCATCCGTGGAATATCTTTGTTTAAATGGTAGTTATGCGTTGTAAATGAGTTATAATTGGGCCACACTTAATTAGCTACATTCAGCTATTGGGTCTTGTGCTTTCGATCGAAAGTAAATATCTAAGGAGGTTACTATTGTGGGTGTGTTATATGTTAGGGACCCCATTAGTGTTTTATAACACCCAATTTCATACCTTGGGGGCCTGTAATATAATATTTAGTCCTTATATGTATACCTTAGATGTTCTTTTGTCAAATAGAAAGCCCCGCTAAGGAAAGTAATGAAAACCTTAACTCCCACCTGCTTCCCTATAAAAGGGCGAGAGGGATGGTGGAGGGGGACTCTTACCTCTTACTCATTAGGCTCACCTTTTCCTTCTTATTCTCCATCCCTCTCTCTATGATTGGCCTGCTAAACTAATAAGTAAGTTTAGTTTCAAGAGCTTTTACATCCCTCGAGTGGCACATAGATCTCTCTCCACCTCAAATTAATCATAAGTTGTGAATGAATTTATTTCTCAAAACAATGCATATGCATATGAAAAGGCATGCTTAATAAACAAAATGAGTAAGTATTTGAAAAACAAAGATGAGATAATTCATTTCATTTCTCTTTAGCTTGACAAAGATCACAAGTTCAAGCTTGATTTCATAGTACTAGTTTTCTTTCATTCTAAACTTGCCATGAATCCTCAAGTAATTTATATCATTAATACAGTAACATCACATAATTACAACAAATAAGTCGTGCACTGACTAAAAATTAACTTTTAACTTTTCAACTAAAATTTCTAATTAAGATTTTATATCTCACCATTTTTCAAAAACTGAGTAGGAAGCAATATCCTCGGCTTCCAGGTAATGAATGAGCCTTGCACAATGCAAAATAATCAATGAAGTTATGAGTGTATGGCTTAATCCACAACAATAGTTGAGACTTAGATTTACTTTTGTGAATATCTCTAGCATTCAATATGTTTGCATGGATTATCCCTTTCATCACTTTACAACATCATATAGTGATGGCAGTTTCGAACGTAATTTCAACTTGCATTAAATGGTTTGATCTTTCTCGTTTAAGTTAAGGTCCAAAATACTAAACATCAACTCCATCTAGCCTTTTTTATCAACTAAAATGAAATAAAAAAATTATTAGAGCACGTCAAATTTAAGATCTCCAATAAAATCTTTAAAACTAGAGAAGTTCACCTCTTGGTTTAGTGGTGATACTAATTTAAAAACTTTTCCACACATTAAAGTGAACTACAAAAATAAAAAACAGTCTTAGTTATGGGACTAATTTGCAAAGCAATACATGGCAACAGAAAAAATGAGCAATTAAGTCCAAACAATATTTACAAGATGCAAATAATAGAAATTTAAGAATGCATGATTTTGCTAGTAATCTATATGCCACATCGTTGCAAAAATAACACATCACTCCAATTTGTTATTAAAAAAGTTAGTTGAAATGGTACTTTGAATTAAATAAACTAAAGTCCAAAAGAACCTAGTTCCAAAGCCTAAATAACAAGTAAACATATTGTAAACACATCTATCAGTCTACTTCCCTAGAAATAGACAAACATTAAAATAATAATTTTAGGTTCATGACACATTCTTAAATAGGAACAACAATTCATATAATGGAACTTAAACAATAGTGTTGTCACTCCATCTTGAGTGACTAACAAATTAACAAAAAGTGGTCTAAAATAAATGAACTAAATTAGAGAGGCATAGTTTCAAAAGCCTAAATCAATAAGTAAACACACCCTAAACACATTTATTAAAGTGCACTCCACTTTCATGATGCCCAACAAATGGATAAGTGGTAAGTTGGCAGGTACCAAGATATTGATTAGGAAACAAAAAGCCAAGTGACGACATGGAGATTGACCAAACGTGAAAAGAGAAAATAGCAAACAAAAACGAATGAAGTAACAACTGACGAAAGAACATGAAAAAGGCAACTCAAATTATGTGTATAGAAATCATCCTCTTTTTATATGAACTCTCAGTTTTCCAAAATTGCTCTATGGAGCTTCCTATGCGTTGTTCAATTCTTTTATGTATAGTGGCTCGTACGAGCTCTACACATGCATTCACTTATTCAGAAGTCACATTACATGCCTCTTTGTTAAAACACAAAATTGCAAAGCTGCCATTTGTTGCTTAGTATCCTGAATCATGCTACATTTTGAGTAGGATTAGAAGCATAAGATAACACAAAAATGCCATGATATATTAATCACCAATAGTCCTACATACTAATCCATGCTTAAAAAGGATTCTGGGTTGAAAAAAGACAAAAGATAGGACCAATCACAATGCGTGAAGAAAACTCATGATGAAAGTGAGTAGATTCTATTAGCAAATGCGATTTAAGGTTGATGGACTCCATGCAATTCAAAATTATACGTAAGAGGAATACTTTCAACACTTCCAACAAACAATTTTTATTTATCCATATTATGCATGAAAGAGTCCCTACAATAGTTGTGTGCTCCAAATTTAGGGGGCAAGTGCATGTGATTTTGAAACTTGTCAAGCCGAGGTAAGACCACTCTAGGACATTTCATTAAGAAGAAGAACACTTTCCCACTTGAACGAAAAAGGCACCAAGGCATTTTTTGGGTGTCATCAGCATTTGAACCCTACCCGACAGCCTCAACAACAGGAGACTTCTCACTGCGCCTTTAGACGCTTGAAAAGTGCATGTGGTTTATTGTCAAATTTATTCACAACTTTTGTGCTAGTAACCACATGAGAAACTTTGCCCTCAAAAAGAAACAATCAAGAGTGAAGCAATGTATGTGCCTAATGAAAAAATAATAATAATGGAAGGACCCTATGATGAAGTCCAACTCAAAACTACTAGGCATGGCTTTGAAGCTTTGTCTTTCGGAGACATGTTTGGTATCTCACAGAAATGACCTGAAACATGATGTAGGTCCTTAACAAGCAACTCTGGAGATCGTGTAAGGCGGCCTAGTCTTCCACATACCATAGAAAACCACTCGATCACATTTTGAATTCTAACAAATATCAGCCAACATTACGACGATTTAATGAAATCACTAACCAATGAAGGTGGATGGCTAAAATTAATGGAGAGAGAGCTTCAATTGAACCCATGGTCTTTGTCGGCAGTTTTTCGATTTATAGGAATTGAACCCATGATCTCAACCAAAGCTTCATGTTCTTCTTATGGATAACGTATTCATTGACCCTGATTACCAATAGTAGTTGTATTGATCTTGGGGGATCTAGGCCCATACACATACAAAGTACAACCGTAAGAAACTATGCAAAGAACCTCCTATACAATAGGGAAACACAAAAGGGCATACACTTCTAATAATTAAAGGAAATGTAAGCACTATGTCTAGTCAGTATATATAGCATTGTATGCACACATAATGAGGTTTATTTGTCGCCTATTGCTCTCGTGAGGGTTCCATGGGAATTGAGTGAAGGGACATCCTGACCACTAAAGGTTTAATTTCTTAGTGTTCTTCAACCAAAACACAAGAGTAATTAAAGTAAAGCACCGCAAAGTGAGATCATGGGAAGCTTGGCTGATTTCCGGTGGCTTCTTGACACCGTATAAGTTGCCTGAAATCAGAACAAAGCTGCATTTTGGAGATCAGCTGAACACAGCCAGATTGAATGATCCTAGTCTGTACTGTGCTTTCCATTCCACATATGCGGATATATATGACCGCCTGATGCTATGTTGCTCCTCCTCGCTTCTCCCCTGCTGCTGTGCTGGTTAAGAAGCAACCTTATGTTCCTTGAGATAACAACAAAAGAATTTGGAATTTTGGACCTTGTCTGCTTGTCAGCAATGGCACTCCAACTGTTGATGATCCGGCAAGCGAAGCTCTCCCGTCATGGGCCACAAGAGAGTCCAACAACCGGCCCAACACAAGAGTTGCAGGCCCATGATGGGTGATGACCCACGATGGGCCCCAAACACCGGGCTCACGCGTGCAGCGTCGTCATCAAGCAGCGTCCGACGGACCTGGAGAATCCCCGTGCTGCCGCCGCAATGCTGAGCGCGATGATCGGGTTGCTGCCTCGGAGGCGGCGGCCACCATTCTCGGGACCTGACACCCAGAGGTCGAGGCTATCATCAATGATCCGAAGATGGAGGTGAACAAGCCGGCTAAACACTAGGACCGTATAGTGCTCGGCGCATTGTCGCACCAACCCGGGTTGATGCCATCTCCAACTCGCCGCCGCACGCGCGCTCATCCGCCAGACACCGGCCAACTCGCCCCCAAAGACGGCGTCGCACATCGTCACCGAGATGGTGTGTTTGGGTCTGTTGTGACCTTAACTCACATCGCGATCAAGGGTACGCCCACCCCTCCCCTTGTACCTACATTGAGTTCGTGTTCCCATGCTGCGTTGTTCACATCTCTCGTGCTCAACTCATGCAACTGGCCGCTTGCCGAAATTGCAGTTTCCTAACTTTGATGTGGATAATCCGTGTCTATGGGATGGCAAACGTGCTGTGAGAAGTATTTTGGTATGTATGGGGTTGATGAGTCGCTTTGGATTCGGGTGGCTCGGCTGGCTCCAATCTGTAGACGCAGAGTTGTGGTTCGATAGTTTGTCCACCTTTTGCACAGCTTCTTGGTGATCGATCAACATGATCATCGGTTTGTCGTTTGTTCAATGTCAGACAATTGGCAAAGCTGCTGGGAAGGCAAATGAAAACTCTTTTTTTTTTGAATCGAAGGACCCCCTCCATTTCTATTACCGAAGCAACAAAAATACAATGTGAGTTTTGGAACTAGACCACCCAGAAGAAGCAAAAAAGACGACTATAGAAGTATACTACCAACTTCTACAACCTAGAATATAGCAACAAGCGGACCGGAACAATCCCTTGAGATTGAACCTATTACAGTAACCCACATTACGTAGATACAAGAATAGCGCTTACGTGACATTGTCTTAATCTTCCCACTTGAACTTCTCCAATTGATCATGACCGTATCCCCGCCACGCGCTTCGCTCACTTGTTGTTGTCGCCTCCTAGCATCTTGATGTCCTTTTCTCGCAGTGCTTCCCCTTCTTCTTCACTAGCTTGGTCGCAATTTGAAACATGCGTTGATCCCTTCCAAGAACACCTCCTTATCACCACCCGCATATAGATCTCGCCCGCATTTCATAAGCATACAACCGTAATAAACTATATACGCAGGATCAAGAATGATCTGCCCATCAAAGCACACTTTGTTGCGTGACTTCCAGATAGCCCAACAAATGGCGGCTATGCCAAAGGTATGAAAGCGGCCTCCTTGTTTCAGCCACATCTCAAGCCATTCTTAGCAGCTTATAAAAAGATATAGGTATATTCCCAGCCCCAATCCCCGAAGCTATTATTGCCCAAACAGATTTAGCTGTCGAGCACCGGAAGAACAAGTGATCGACTGTTTCGGGACAATCACAAAAGTAACATTTAGGGTCACCAACCCACTTCCTCCTAATCATATTATCCATTGTCAAAACTGCATTATTGCCGAGCATCCATAGAAAAACTTCATTTTTGATGGTATCATTCCTTTCCAAATCTTCTTATGATATATTCCCACATCCGAACTAGTTAAGCAATTATAAATGGATTTAACTAAAAGGTTTTTCTTTTACCTAGTACCCAGCTCACTCTATCATCTTCATCATTCAGCTTGTATTTTATCAAGTTCTCGCTAGAATGCCATACAACCGTAGTCTACCAACCATCTAGTAAATCTGATTCCACCGGGCTTAGTTACCCCGAGCTAAATATTTCTAACTTTCACAGATCCGACCACATATGTGAATCATCCCGCATATGATTGATGTTACGTATAGCTACCCCTTTAATATACTTATAATGAATGATTGTTTTCCACAAACCGTCTTCGCCTCTAACTTCCACCACCACTTACACAAACACCAGTTCATGAGCCCGATGTTTTTGATCCCAAGCCCTCTTTTTTCTTATCTTTGCATATTCTCTCCCACTTGATCAAGTGGTATTTTCTTTTGGTTCCCCACCTTCCCAAAAAAACTTTCTCCTAATCTTATCAAGTTTGTACACAACCGTTTTTGGTGCCATATACACGACATTTGGTATATTGGAGTATTATTCAAACTAGCACTTATAAGAGTCGACTCCTGCCTATGGACATTGTCCCCCCTTCCAAACACTTAACTTTTTGGCACTTTTTTCCAGCAATGGATCCAAATCCACAACATGCAATCTACTTGGGCTCACAGAACCCCTAAATATTTGATGGGGAAAGTTCCAACTTGACAGTTAAAAATCTCAAAGATAGGTAACATCCCAGAATCTTCATCATTTAAAGTGAACACCTCACTCTTATGGAAGTTTATTTTTAACCCAGCCATCAATTCATACATGTATAAAAGAAGTTTCATATTCCTAGCACCCACCAAATCATGTTTCAAACAAATAATGGTGTCGCCAGACATTGTAAAACAGCCACTCTATCATCAATTATATGATCAATCACCCTTTGAACAAATGATTTTTTTGGGCTCTCACAATCATCCTAGTTAGCCCATCGCCTACAAAGTTAAATAGAATTGGGGAAAGAGGGTCCCCTTGTCGAAGTCCTTTATAACTTTTGATGTATGGACCAATCAGATCATTCAAACTTAACACTAACAAGCACCCCCGATACCACCTCGTTTAATCAAGTACACCACCGTACACTCAAACCCCCGGTCGCTAAACATTCAAAAAGGAAGTTCCATTTGACCTTGTCATACGCTTTTTCAAGTCAAGCTTAAGGATGATACCCACTTGTTTTTTCCTTTTAGTTTCATGCAAAATTTCATGAAGAACCATTATCCTACTCATAATATTTCTACCCTTCATAAAAGCAGTCTGATTAGAATGTATTAATTTTTCGGCTACAAATTCAAATCTCAAGGTCAGAGTTTTTGTAATCAACTTATACAAACAAAGTTTAGCAAACAAATGGGTCTAAACTGTTGAATCTTTAAAAGATTCGACACTTTAGGTAATAGAGTAATAATCCCATAATTCATCCTACTTATATCAACTTTATTTTCTTGGAAATCCTCAAATAATTGCAACACATCATCTTTAATGATCCTCAGAAGCCCGATAAAACTCAATTGGGATTTTATCAGACCCGCAACTTTGTTTTTTTCCATTTGGTCTAAGGCGTTTTTAATTTTTTCCTCGTGAGAATTTTTTACACAAGTCCTCATTATCGCACAGATACTTGTTCAATATCAGTCCACATACTCGATCAATATGTATATTATGTTCTTCCCTGTGCCCAAATAGATCGAATAGTATTCAGTAGCATGTTTTAATAAATTCTCATCTCCTTCAATTATTTCCCCATCCTTTTCTAAAGATATTACTGTATTCTTTCTTCTTCCTTCCACTAGCTATTTTATGGAAATAGCTAGTGTTATTATCCCCTTTCAAGAGCCACTCGCCATGACTTCTAGCATGCCAATACTTTTCTTCCCGATCCAGGAGGTGCAAGTTTTCCCTCATCGATCCATTTTCCCGGTGAGTCGGGCATCATCTAACCCATCCACCTCCTCAATACCTTCTATAATAGCTATCTCTTCTCTAATACTAGCTCTTTTCTTTCTTATTTCCCTTGCAAATTAAAACCCCAACCTTTAAAGAATTTCTTTATCAGTTTCAACTTTTGTTGAATCTTATCTAGAGCAAGATGAAGCTCTACAAGGCTTGTCCCGCATTTCTTTGACTTTATAAAAATCTCAGATTATCAAGCCAAGTCAAATCAAATCAAATGGAGATGCTTCAAATTTTTGCACAATCCAAGAGATAATCGAGGATTGTGATCGTGAGAGTTCTCTCGGGTAGTTTTTTCACAAGAACATTAGGAAAAGAATCCTCCCACTCCCTGGAGACTAAAAAATTCTATCAAGTTTCTCCAAAGAAAGGAGGGGTTTGATTATTGGTCCAGGTGTAGAGACCACCGCATAGTAATTTCTTTTAGCTCATGAAAGTCAATCGTAGTATTGAAAAGACCGTAAAATCTTTGACCCCCCGCATCTATTTCTTTCACTAGGATATCTTATGATATTAAAATCTCCCCCAATTAAAACAGTTCACTATTTTCGAACAAAATGCGATAACTCAGATAGGAACATTGTTTTCTCGCTCATCATGAGCTGCACCATATACTATAATAAGATTCCACTTGATTCTATTAACTTTGTCCCAGTTTCATCAAAATCATAAAATCACCCTCTTGAAAGATCCTACATCATATAAATCTTTCCCGACTTCGCTAGAATGCCACAGATTTACCTTTAGCCGGGATATCCAGCCAAAGATAATCTTGATTTATATCAAATTTACTAATCACTTTTTCACCACAATCATGTAACATAGTTTCTTGCAAACCTATAAAATGAAACTTATTCTCAAATATAAGATTCTTTAAGAATTCAGACTCCTTTTTTTCATAAGACTCCCGCAGTTCTATATAAGGCCTTGCATATCCATATTAACTTTTTTTTCTTATATCTCCTCTTGTAGAGCAGAGGCATTACGAGGCCTTCCTCTCTTTTTTTGGTATGTGCAGGATTTTCCCCGACCTTGTGATTCGATTTACTAGTAGGAGAGAAGATAACTTTTTTCCTTCTCTCTCTTGCCTTTTTCCTCGACTCAACAAGTGTGAAATCTTCGTAATCGATGTTTCCTCTTGATGCCACTCAAGCCTTAAGTTCCCCTCATCACTAGATTTAGTATCATTATTCTTATCGACTCAATTCTATTTCTATCACAATTCTTAAGAAACAGGTCATTTCTAGCTTTTTCAAGATCAACTATAAGATTATAAGTACCAAAGTCTACATTATCTACATTAATACCCATACTAGCGTAAATATCAACAACTTTCTCAATGTTCAAAGCAAAGCAAATGAGTTTGAATTAACATTGTTACCTTCCGTGTTTCTCTTGATTGCCATCTTTTCATTTCTTTCCTTGGTGCCGAGCATGGCTTCTTTGATAAGTCTTTCACTCTTCCTTCTTACTTGATAGTCTTGCACCTGTGATATCATCTCGTTTCCCAACAAATTTTTCGCCAGCTATACCACCGCCAACTTTCGCAACTTGACCAGCCTTTTTCCTCCTCGCTTGCTCGTGTCCGATAGCTTCAACTAGTGTCTCTGTTGCATATTTGATTGCAAAAATCCCCATCCTCAACCCCATTCGAGAGTCATCCACCTCCTTCGTATACCTCCTTCTATCATCTCCTCTCCAATCCTCTCCTCATTGTCAAATGATGGCACCTCAACAATCACCGTAGTTTCCTCGTGTATGTTCTTCAATTTCCCGACTTTCTTGAGTGTGTACAATCCCATCATCGTGAATGAACACCTCGTGAGACCCCCATGTTCACTTGCCGTTGAACCCTTACCGACTTTCGTGTACTTTTTCCAAGTTGTTTGTTCACACTCCACCTTCTTGCCGGATGAAAAGAGAATAGAAGGATCAACATTAGGCACTTTCATATGAGTCATCCAAGCCGCTTTGGAAGACCCACCCCGATCCCATCATTAATGTTGGAAAAACCAGTAATTTTCTGAATTTTCTCTCGAGAAAGAGTCACCGCGATTCCGAATCATCAAAGGTCTCTCGGAATGTATATCTTATCTCCATATTCTTCATCACTCCTCTTGTAAGCCTTCTTAGCATCATGTATAAATCCGATTCACTCTTTCTCTTGAAATCTATCTTAGGAGGGGCACCACATTGGCATGTTTGCTTTGCCATCTCTCATCCGTCGGTGTGCTTGCTCCTTTCCCCATCACTTTTTCTCTCGATTTCTCTCGTTTCACCTTCTACTTTCTTGTTTCTCTTGAGAGCCAAGAATGATCCTCTCGTCACCTTAATCCCACTCTTGAGCACTTTCTCCCCAATTTCCTCCGGCACCTCTCTTTCAAAACCAAAAGCAATAAAAAGGCCCCCAAAGCCGCAAATGCAGCTTTAGGCACTTTGGTCACATCAATACAGCAATCTTCATCCTAACATAATCATAGCGATATCTTGATCCTTCATCAATTTCCCGTACTTTCCCCACTAAACCACCCACTTGGCTAAGAGTTCGATTGACCTCTCGATCGCCAGGATTCTCGCTAACTCTAAACCAAGCAAGCTTGTAGATTCTCATTCCAGAGCTAAACAGAGTCCAAGGATCAATAGTTAGATGTGCTCCATGCTTCATGATCAAGTTATGGATCCCGCACCAAACCGCCCATATTGGGATTGGAAAACCTCATCATGAATTTGAAATCGCTGAGTCGTCTAACTCTCCATTTTAAGCCACCACCAATTAAGTCAATAAACTCAAGCTCAATTTGTTTAGCAAGCTTGCACTCCCTTGTTCCACGCTTAAGATCATTGCAGCTAGCTTTATCTTGTGTTATTCTCGGGGTCAATGCACTCGGGATATAAAAGAAACTTTGCCCTTCCACCGTAAAAGACAAAGTTCGTGCCCAAAATTCCATGGCGTACAGCTCCTACAATCATATGTGGAATGAGAATTGAACCCACAGATTTCACAACATGCCTCCCGCAATCCTTGGTTTCATGGTTGTGTAGCCCACATACATCACATGTCATCCTCTGATCAAAGTTATCAGCAGATTTACCTTCTTGAGCTTTTGTACCAATCTATTTTCCTTGAACATGAGAGCTCTCAAAGATGTACGTAACCTCCATCATTAGGAACGACAAGCTTGACTATACCACCCTCTCGTCCGATTTCCCGCTCCGATTAGCCTCCCCTTCGCCTTTCCCCCGCATCCCACTCATTTACATGCCGTAACCGACTATCAACTTTATTGCTAGAACCACCCCGTGCTTTAACTTCAGCTTTATCCCCTTCTACCCTCTTCCAGGTGTGAGATCTGTTCTCAACCCTTCCCCTGCCTCGACCTTGATCAGCCCCACTATAACCTGTTGTATTCATATGATCAAATCCTGACCCCTTACCACCGCCTTGACCTTGATCATTACCAACCAAGTTTCTTGTAAATGCCTGACCATTTCCAGCCCCGCATCACTGCCTCGGACCTTGATTGATTGCACTAGTACCATGGCCAGCCTCAACACCCAACTTGCCATCCCGCCCTCGCCGCCCCCGATCTTTCCCTAACCTTCATGATCCATTCCATGACTACCCCCATCCCGATACCGCCCAAAGCTTCCACGATCACCCTCCCGCATCCGACTAGAGCTCCCACGGCCTCTCCCCGACTGTCAGACCAAATCCCCGCGACCATCACCATACTCTTGATTGCCAAATCCTCGTCACCATGACTTTGGCCGGATAACCAAAGCCCCCCATCCGATTGCGACCCCCATAACCAAATCCACCACCACCTCTTCCACGATCTTGATTCCCGCCACCAAAACCACCACGCCCGGAAACCTCTCGCCCGTCCCCTTGCCAAGATCCACCTCTCGAACCCACCAAAATTCATATTCCTCCCTCCATCAAATCCTCCTCCATTCGGCCGCATCTTGACTTTGATAGTTGGAGCAACCTCGCCTTTCGCATCGATGAGTATGATCTTGGAGAACTATCCCAAAAGTGGCCTACAAATTTGTGGAGAGCCACCGAGAAACCGGGTGGCGGTGGTGAGGGAGGAGAAGGAGGTGGGTGAGGAACCCAGCCCGATCCACCCGATCCGGGACCGGTGTGTATTGCTTCCCGGTCCACCACCCACCCCCCCCACTAGCCTCCCGATCTCGTCCGTCAACCGCCCCCACCTTCGGTTCGACTCCCAAAGACGCTGTGTACAATGCGGACCTTGTCCGGCCTCCCGAACCACCTGAAATCCCGGTTCTCGCCTACGTTGCTTTGAACCACCAAATTCTTCTCCCGCTTCTCGTCCCCTCCCGCTCATGCTTGGATGGCCAATGGAACCGAATAGGAGTTGATTTGATCTTCAAATCGTGTTCCCCAATCAAATCGAAGGGAAAATCATCCCTAGCAACATCATATTTGAACCAGCCGATTCTCTTCCGAATCAAATGGAGGTCCAAATTTCATCGACTTTTTCCACCAATCTTCATCGATTCACTCGTAGTAGGGAATTCCAACTCATGTTGAGCACAGCTATGAACACCGCCCGTACAAATTCCCGGAAACCCTAATCCCCAATTTAGCTTCCCGCCCCGAATCCGGGGCAGAACTCCTCACGGCCGTTGATGATATGTGTTGTTGGATTCCATACCTTTCCATCTCTCGAGTCCATCGTAACCTTCGAATCAAAGGATGTCGATGAACTCGCACCCATGGCGGAATCCGAACGCCTCGTTTCCGCAGATTCTCCCGAGACGAAGGCAATCCCCCCGATCCTCGCCACCACCGCCGACGAAGAGAAGATCTCGGTGATCACCGGCGAGGATGCCGCCGCCGACGCCCGAGACGCACCCTCGGGCCGCCGCTCCCGCCGCACCGCCACCCGCCGCCATGACTGCCAACCTTCTTACCGGCCGACGAGGGCGCTTCCGCGCCGCCCTCGCGTCGCCCTTCGCACCTCCTGTCGAGCCATCCTCCACGGGACCTCCCGCGCGCCGTCGCGCGCCGGCCGCCGTGTCGCTATCCCGCGCGCCATGCGCGACGCCTCCGCCGCCTCTCTCGTCACCCATCGGACTCTGTATCGGCAAATGAAAACTCTGTATCCGAACTCTGAAAAACTCTTACTCTGAAACACAGAACTCTGCCAGCTCCATTCTGAAAGTTCCTCCTCTGTTCTGTCCCCTTCTAACAGACCTGCACTAGATGATCTGATGGGTTGAAAAACAAACCGGATCATCCAGTAGCTAATATAACCATCCAAACCTGAGAAGCTGGCTTGCTTGCCTTCGACCACTGGATGCTTGAATCGGAGGGTTTCCTTTTTCTTTTTCCTTTTTTTTTTTTTTTTTTTTTTTTTGTCTTCGGAGGAAAATTACGAGCATGGGATGGTCTAAGTGAGCACACTAGACTGAAGTGTGCATGCACACAGCGAATCTTCCGTGCAACAGATGATTTTATTTAATTAAGCAAACACTAATGGTTTGACCGGTGAATTCTGTATTCACTCTGGTCAGTTCATCACTACCTCGAGATCGCCACCACATTAACCTAATTGAGCATTGGATGCTTTTTTGTCTGCACCAAACACGAGGCCACAAGTGGATTTTTTCAACTATAATGAAACGTCGGTGGTTGTGAGCGTGGTTTGTCGTAGCTGTGGATGCATAGTTGCTTGAGATTTCCACTGTTTCAGTTCATTGGTTCATTGATTCACCGGTTGTTCAGTCTTGTGACAAAAATTGGATTAATTTATTTTCTTCTAATAATAATAGTATGTGCTGCAATGCTCTTTCATTCTATCCTATGAAAAGTTTTTTCCATTCTTCTTAAATAATCGTCCGCATTGATTGATTTTAATCATTACACAGACAGGGAATTATTATTCACGCAGCCCCATGACAACTAACATTGCTTTAAATTAAAGAAGTATACTGGCCTCACCCATCATATGCATGTATTGCAGCGTATTGAAGTCAACGGTCTCGATCGAGCAAATGCACGAAGACCCTGCTGCCTTCCTTCGCCCTTCTTCCACCTGAGGGATAATCCATCTGATCTGACAGAGGCATATTTTGTTCAGGTTAGTAAATCTTTTCGACTGAGTGCCTAGCAATTTCATCAGAGAAAACCTGGCTTGCACCATGCTTTTTTTTTTTTTTGTCGATTTTCTGTTAGCAATGAGCCTTCTGCTCTATCCCTGGTCTTGGGTGTTTTCTGCTTGCTTTTCGGGATCTGGATTTGTGCTCAGGTAGACAAAAGGAGAGATCATGAAGCATCTTTTGGGATGCCAATTTCACGCTAAGATTTAGTGATATATTGCAAACGGTGATTCAGGTCCAGTTTATACAGCAAGGCTCAAATTTTGGCGGAATGCTGAAATTTTCTTCAGTAATACCTTCGTTCTGACATTCCCACTACCGGATCCACAGCTTTTGCCGATGGCTTGGAGCCATCGGCAAACCCATATATGCTATCGGAAAAGAGTTTGTCGATGTCAAAGGACGTGGCCATCGGCAATCTCCCATCGGGCAATATTTCCATCGGAAAACATTTTTTTGCCGATGGGAAAGAATAAGCCATCGGCAACCTTTTCCGATGGCCGTGGCCCCCATCGGGCAAACCCCGCCACCCGCCCCGCCGTCCGCCGCCGACGGCGGGTTTCCAGCCGATGGCCGACGCCACGTGGCCATCGGCAAACAACTATGTTTTCCGATGGCCACGGCCGTCGGCTTATTTTTTTGTGTTTTAAGAAAATCATTTCCTGATTTTTTTGCCGATGGCCGCGGCCATCGGGCAAACTTGGTCATTTTGCCGATGGCCTCGCCATCGGCAAACCCGGGGTTCACCAAACTGTGTTTGCCGATGGCTGGCCATCGGCAAATCTGTGGAAAATTTTTTTCCCTTTTTTCCCCGTTTTCTTCCATTCCCAAGACATTTAATCACGAGCATGATATCACAAGCAATATAGAGAACATTCATCACATAAATTCGCAATAATACGCCATTTCAAACATAATATAGCATCAAATCCATGTCCATGCATACAAATCCATATCACAAGTCCAAATGCATCCATACAAGTCCTACATCGGCCAAACATATCCGACGTGGCACAACAAGGTCCAAAATAAGGAATAGAAGCTACCTAGCTCGTGGCGCCGTCCCCTTGGGTCCCCGAGCCCCGTAAGCATCCTCCCACGCAGCCAACCCCCGCGGCCGCGGGCCGGGTGCCGGGCCGCCACGAGACCGCCAAAGGGCCGAGCCGCCGAGGAACCGAGACGGCCCGGCCAGGCCGCGCCGGCGCACGAGTACCCCGGGCCGCGTGGGGAATCGAGACGGCCCGGGCTGCCCCGCGGCGGCAACGAGTATTTCGTCGGTGGAGGTGCCTGACGAACGCTGCGTGAGGAGGCTTTTCGAAGTAGACCCCAACCGGGCTGTGGGAGGAGGACCCCTGTGGAGAAGCACTCCGCCGGAGGGCTAGCACCCTGGAGTTGGGTTCGAACCCCTCCGACCGTGTTCCGCACATAGACCAAGTGATGGAATTAGTACCCGCGGACCGGCATCACAAGCTAAAGCGATAGGCAATGTAGGGACTCACGGACGAGGTGCCGAAAAGGCGGCAGCTGGGAGGTACCGGCGGAGCGAAGAAAGCGGCCGGAGGCTCACCCATTCCCATGGCACGATGTGCTGGGACACTCGCGACCACGCCGTCTCGGTAGTGCGGGGGCCGCAACCGAGGCCGCGTGCTCCCGATAGGCAAGCGCCATCTCGCCGGTTGGCTAGCACCTCCCGGACCGTGGCCTGCAATATTACACGAGCATGGTGGATTGTATTTGAAGGCAAGGTACATTATTTGTGAAACGGTCGAACGACGAATGAAACTCCACTTACCCGAAGACCCGCGACCCGCGGCGCACCGCCTGGCCGACTCGCGCGGTGCGCCCTACGCTGTTCTTCTTTGCGGATCTCTGGGTCAGCGTCGGGACAGAGGACGGGGTCAATGGCGCCGGGCCATATAGAACCGGCCGTGCTCCCTTCCTCCCAACCTCATCACGAGCCGAGGGTCTATGGGCTCGGCGGTGACGTCGTAGGTGTCGCCATGGGCCTCGAGCCGCGGCGGCGTACTTGGTGAGCTTTTCGTACACGATCGGCTGGTGTACTTCTCGGCCCGTCCGAAGAGCCGTACGTGGTGGAGGGCGCTTCACCGGGCCCTTGTGAGCAAGGGCCCACCCCATGTACTCGTGATGGGCTGCCGGGGTGGTGCTCCTCCGCGAGGAAAACAAAACATGGTTACAAGTAGAGATATATGAAATCGGTGCTATAAGAAATGGTTGAACACAAGCATACCCATGTTTCCATGAACTCGCCGAGGTTCCGTTCCCCGGTGGTGTGAGACCCGGACCTCGCCATCTCTTCCAAGCGCGCCCGACGTGCTCGTGCTCCACGTACGCCGCCGGCGCTTGCCACCTTCGACAATCGCACGCGGCAGCCGGGCGACTTGCCGCACCAGCCCGGAGGGTCCCGCATGACATTCAAGTATTAGATCTTCCAGATAATGAGTTGAATGTGTCACATAAGGAATCACAATCGGATGTTTTCCTACTTATTTACCTCCGCATGTATCGCTTCCTCGGTGAGGTCGGTCTCCGGGCCACATATCATCTCCCCGCTCGGGTCTTATCCACCTTCATCCCCCGAAGGCGTAGTAGGAGATGACGGCCCGGGTGTGTGCCTCCGAGAACATGTCCTTGATCCGCAACCGCACACCTTGTCCCGATGCCGGTCCGCCACATCGGGTCCCGCCGCCAACCTATAGTACAACCGCACACAGCATCAAACATCATTCCATTGTTTGAGAAAAGTCCAACAAATGCGTAGTATTGAGATATGCGTTACGATTGAAAGACTCACCCGTAACCGCTTCTTCTTGATCTTTTCAATGGTGACTTCCCCATGTGCGTCCTGATTAGGAAGTAGTATGGCCATTTGTCGGGCACGATCGTCCTCCCCTCGATGGTGACCAAGCCAGGGAAGTTTGCCTTAATCACTCGCCCCTGGATGCTAGTGACATGGGGCGAGGACTTCCTGGCCGACACCTTTCTCCAGCCTCTTGGGGTCGAACATGACGCCGGGGGGAAGGATTGAGGGGGATCACAAACACGGGCCAACAAGTGTACGGGGCCGCCATCATTCCAAACGGGTTGAACCCATCTGTTGCCAGCGCTTACGCGCATATTTCGAGCCTCCTCGGCCATGCGAGGATTCATGGCATCGAGTGCTTCCATGCATCACCATACGCCGGTGCCGCATCTTGTCACCGTATCTTTGCCATTCTTGTGCCAAGTCATTTGTTTCGCGGACTCCTTCGTCATGTACCGCCGTTGCAGCCTCGGTAGTACCGGAAGGTGTCGTATGACCATCTCGGGATCTTAGACAGCTTTTAGTGCCATCATCGCCTTCTACCTCCACGTACCTAGAGGCTTTGCACTCCGACGCTGGGTGTTGCTGCCTCGTGGTCTCCCCGGAACAGACACACCCATTCTACAAGCTTGGACGGCGATAAGGCATCTTGAGTGCACGAAGGAGCTTTCGTGACTCTGTCGTGTTTTTCGGCAGCAGCGTTCCTCCGAAGGGCCCGCCAACAAACTTGCCAACACGAGATCAAAACCTTCCCGACCGATGCCCAAGGACGACTTCAACCCAATTAGGCGTGGAAATGGCATCCAGCTTTAGAAATGCGGGTCTTCTCATGAAGGGGCTTTGCCGCCTCCATCATGTCGTAGTACGCCTTGCGGTCGCCCGGATCTTTTTCCATCACCTCCAATCCTTGAACGGCTTCAACGTCTTCAAGCAAGTCTCGTCATTCCGGCATCTTGATCAAACCCTTCGAGGTCCGGCTCACCACCGCCAGACCCGTTGGGGTTCCCCATGGAGGACGGTATAGTTTGGAACATACCCGTCGCCCAAATATCATTCCTCATCTCGTCGTTGCTCTTTCCTTGTCCGTTCTTACACTTGCTACAGGACAAAACACCCGACCGCCCCCTTTAGAAGCCGGGCCAAATGCCTTCTCCAGAAGTCCCCTGGTCCCCTTAACCCATTTATTGGTCTTGTCTTTGAATCCCGTGTACATCCACTCACGGCCGCCCATCGTCTGTCATGCGCCAACGTAAGCGAGTAATAAGACCAACATCCGCATCTACAAGGCGTTCCTACCATCTACTAGGTGAAGGATAGGTCCTATCTCACTGAGATGAGGTTAGCTTCCATGCTCCGCTCCCGCCTCGAGACGGACACTCGGCACACTCCCCGCCGTTCTCCCGATACACGTCCCGACAGTGGAGAGTGCGTAGATCCGTGAGAACAACGGGGACGGGCCGACGAAACTCCGACTCGGACGGGGGCGTAACATGGAAGCTAACCCATCTACGCATCCTCTAGTTGTCCAAAAAATGTGGACAATCCGAAAGAGAAACCGCATAGCATATGCACCGATCCGCATACCAACGACCGCGAATCCTTTCGGACGGGAGACGCCTTAACTCGGTTACGCAATGTACTTACAACAACTATAAGACACAGAGGTGGTTTATACCTAGGGTGGCGGCGTAGAGGTGCTCCAAGTACCCTCCGACATGTTCAACTCGCAATACAACAAAGACTTCACTATTAGTTGAAAATTTGCGTAACCTCCCGTACGGGGAGGTTTCCAAACCAAAGAAGAAAAGGGCAAGACGATGGCCTAAAGATCCACATTTCGGCATGAAGGCCCATACATCCACAATTCCGCACGAAGGCCGTCAACGACAAAACGTACGAAGGCCGTCAATCACATACACGGCACGAAGGCCGACAAAAGGAGGAGAAGGGTTATACCTTGGGTGCGGCGGAGTCAAGCGTGGACGAACGGCAAGGGCGGACAACGGTGATCGACGGCGATCGAGCCTCCTCCTCCTCCTTCCTTCCTTCCTTCTCCCTTCTCCCTCCTCCTTCCTCCTCCTCTCTTCTTCCTTCTCCTCCCTTCTCCTTCCTCCTCCTCTCTTCTTCCTTTTCCTTCTCCTTCTTCCTTCTCCTTCTTCCTTCCCTCCCTTCTCCTCTCTTCTCCCTTCTCTCCTTTTCCTCTCTTCTTCTCCTTGTCTTCCCCTTCCTCCTCCTCTACTTCTCCTTCTATTCCCTTTCCTCCTCCTCTTCTCCCTTCTTCCTCCCTCTAATGGCACCCTCCTCGGCCGGCCGCCCAGGGACCACGTGCGCGACGGGCTGGGGCGACGCGCGGGAGGGGCAGGGCCGCCGGAGCAACGCCGGAGGGCGGGGCGCGCCGGGCCACCCGGGGTCATGGCGCGACCGCGGCCGGCGCGGCGGCTCACCGGGCCGGCCAGCCGCGGGGCGGGCGAGGAGCCCCGGGCGTGGCGGCGTGCCTCGCGCCGAGGCGGGGCGGCGCGTCGGCGTGGCCGCGGTGGCGGGGGCGGCGCGGGAAGGGGGCGGGGGCGGCGCTCGGGCGGGCGATCGGGCGGCGGGCGGGATGGCGGCGCGAAGCGGAGCGGGGATGGAGCAGCGGGCGAGGGCGGGCTGGTGGAGCCGGCGCCGCCGGGGAGCCGCGGCGGCGGCGGAGGCGCGGGGAGTGCGGCGGTGGCGAGCGGCGTGGCGGCGGGGGAATGGCGGCGGCGGCGGCGGCGAGTGGCGTGGCGGGGCGGGGGAGTGGCGCCGGGGAGGGGAGCGGCGGCGGGTGGGGCGGCTGTTTCTGGCCGGAATGGCGTGGCGGGCGGCTAGCCGGCGGCGAGTGGCGTGCGGCGTGTCGCGCGAGACGGGAGCAGGAGTGAGTGAGAGAGAGGAGTGGTGAGAGAGAGAAGATGGGCCGGCCCGTTATGGCGTTCTAGGGTTAGGATCTTTGCCGATGGCCGCGGCCACGGCAAAGCCGTGCCACGGGCTCGGGCCACAGACTTGCCGATGGCCGGCCATCGGCAAAATTTTTGCCGATGGCTTTCCAAGGCCATCGGCAAAAATATTTTTTTGTTTTTTTTCTTCCCAATTTTTTTCTGGTGTCTTGCTACACCAAATACAAGCCACCTCCAAAATTTAGGATGATTTTGAATTTTTAGCTATATTTGGTGAATTATTTCGGTTTCTTTTGAATTTTTCGCACCTCAAAATTTGAACCGCAGTACATGAAATAATGCACCATTTTGATTCGAAAATGATATTCATGATTCTCGGAGTATGTTGAGGCCATATCCAGGCCTCGCATGAAATTACGACCCGTTGGCTTCGTAACATGGGTAGTGACGTGGCGGGAAAGTGTTTTAAAATTCTATTAAATCCAAACGCAGTCCGAAATTGACGAAACTTGACGAGTTGTCTCGCCATGGCATGTGTAGTGTGTGTGTCAAAACTGTGCTGGCAGCTGTGACGCCGGATGTCAAAACACGCACATCTCCATGTGGAGATGTCTCGTGTTTTGACCATCCGACGTCACAACCTCGGCCGAAACTTTTTGAAATTTTAGGTTTAGAGATGTCTGGGTTTTGACCATCCGACGTCACAACCTCGTCGAAACTTTTGAAATTTTTACCACACACTACACATGCCATGCCAAATGTAACTCGTCAAGTTTCGTCAATTTTGGACTCCGTTTGGATTTTATAGAATTTAAAACACTTTCCGCAAGACGTCACTACCCATGTTACGAGGCCAACAGGGTCGTAATTTCATGCAAGCTCCTGGATATGGCCTCAACATACTCCGAGAATCATGAATATCATTTTTCGAATCAAAATGGTGCATTATTTCATGTTATAGCTCAAATTTTGAGGTGCGGAAAAAATTCAAAGAAACCGAAATAATTCACCAAATATAGCTAAAAATTCAAAATTGTCCCAAACTTTGGAGGTGGGTTGTATGTGAGGTCGGAAGACAATTTAAAAATTGGGAAGGAGAAACCAAAAAAAAAAAGATTGTTTGCCGATGGCCTAGTAAAGCCATCGCAAATACTCTATGCCGATGGCCGGCCATCGGCAACTAAGGTGGGCCCGGGCCCTCCCCTGCAGCCATGTGGCCGGATTGCCGTTGTCGCGCCATCGGCAAACGGGGCAGTTTGCCGATGGCCTGGACGCCGCCGCCATCGGGCAACCCGACGGCGTCCGCCGTCCGCTCCCGGCAAATGTTGCCGATGGTAGGTATGCCGATGGCACGGCCATCGGCAAAAATTCGTGGCCGATGGCTTTTTGTTTCGCCGATGGCCAAGCCATCGGAAAACAGGCCGATTGCCGATGGGTTCGCGGGATGGGCCCGGCCATCGGCACAATTTTTTCCGATGGCGTGACTTTGCTATCGGCAAACAGCAGGGTCGCCGATGGCAGATTCCTCCCGCCATCGGCAACCTTTCGGGCCGCCGGAAAACACGGCGCCTCCGGTAGTGTCCCTATACTGTATATGTAGACTTTTCTAGTCACCATTATCGGCACCGCACTACAGAATGATGCGTTTGCCAGAGTTGGCCTTTATCTCTACAGGGGAAATTAACATGGTATTTTTGCACCTGCAGTTCTTTTGAAATTATATGATTCAACTGCTGAGGCTTCAGCAGTTTCGAGGCAGCCACCACAATCCAGAGAAGACTTTAGTCTACTGTTGAAGAAGCTACGAGATCAATGTGTAACCGCAACAAACACAGACGGAACGACGCCAGAAACACAGGTAAAATGCATGGTCCCTATCTGTTTCCTGACAAATTGCTCAAGGAGAGAAATGGAAAATCCCGCCAAGAAAATTATAACTCAAAATCGATTCTGTATATACCTAAGTATATGCTTGACTGTCTGGACCACCCATGGGTGCTTTGAGATGCAGAACAGAGTATCACAGTAGTTCCAATATTTTCCAATTTATTTGCTACTCAGTTCCTAAAGAATCATCCTTTGATGAGTCTTGCCCATCTTTTGCTGATCATCAGCTGGTACACTTTACGGCCCGACTGAATTCCCCATGGAAGACTTGCTTCAAGCGGAGGAGGTCGACGTCCTTGGGACGGCCACGTATGGGACAATGTACAAGTTGATGCTGCAGGACAGAAGCCTCTTCACCGTCAGGAGGTTGAGCGAGAAGATGACCAAAGGGCACAAGGAGTTCAAGGCCGAGGTTGAGGTGCTTTGCAACATACGGCATCAAAAACCTGCTCAGTCTCAGGGCCTACCATGGGATCGGATGAGAAACTAATCGTCACCGATTACATGCCCATGGGCAGCCTCTCCTACTCATTGCATGGTCCGACATCTAAACTATAACCTTCATCTTACTATTGCTAATTAGATGTCCTAATATAGGTAATTGTATTAAATCTTTCTAGACATGCTAGAAAAAAAGATAAATTCTAAAAATTCTCATAATAACCAGAAGCATATATTACCCATTTCTATTGGTCTACTAAAGTACAACTTAAATAATCATTCATGTCAATACTATTACACATATAGAATGTACATGCATGCATGGTTGATATATATATAGTGTGTTTCAGAAATCATAAAATATGTTCCTCTAACAACACATGTATACAATTGTCACTAACAAATATTAAAAATATATAAATATCATGACAAAAAACTTATGTAAATACTTCACTTTTGATAAATTTATCAATTTAACCACCACATTATGACATATCTACAATAGCTGTGTTAACTAGAAGAATCCCCGCACGCGGCAGCGGGTATGCAAGGAAAACACCGATTTAATTTGATTAGCTGCTAGTTTTATTATACAAGTGGAATTAATAGAAGTGTTGAATGAATATGAGTTTGATATGGATGGAGTCATCGTGGAAGTGACTTGGTGCATTAAAGGAGATTATACAATGTCTCTTGATGGCTTGGCAATTAATGAATTTAGCTGGAAGCATCTCATAGTGGCTTAGTCTCAATGGTGTTTCATGAGAGTTTCATGCACATTAAATATGCTGATGTGGCATTATATTAATAAAGAGAGAGATGATAGAGTTTCATGGGAGCAAGAGAGAGTTTCATCCCCATTTAAACTCTTAGTAATCGTTTCCAAAAAATTAACGCATTGAAAACTATGCCATGAAACCCCCACTGAGACTAGCCTTAGTGACTCTGGTGAGGCCCTTATAACGTGGCTTCATGAAATGCAAGAGAAATAGGCTAGTGGGGTGTTGTTTATATAAGAAGTGTAGATATAGATGTAACACTCAGTTTTTAAATAAAAATATTACCACACATTGTTATTTTGACAAGAAAATTTAGCATCTTGAGCAGCACAGAAGGCTACCAACCAAAGGTCATTAGAACCTCACTTTTTCTCAAGATTCTTTGGACTAAACATGTTGAGGCTAATAAATCTAATGTGTTCATAGCCTCTCACATGCAAAGTCGATACACGTTCCACATCAAGAACAAATTCCTCACATTATGGTCAGTTGGAGAAATTTTAGCACTTTAGGTATAGTGGTGACATTGTGATTTTAACCTAGCTAGGTAGCTCAAGCCAGTTATATACTATATATGCAATGCAGTATAGCCTATATTAACTAAAATTCAGTATACACACACACTACAACATGTCTCATAATTAAAGGCATTTTTATAAAACTGCCTTAATTTCTTTTGACTTAAAGACATTCTGAAAAGTTTTAAAACCACTTTTATAGAGGCAAATATAAAAACGCCTTCAAAGTTATCTAGAATATCGGAGGCATTATTCCGAAAAGAAAAAGTCTATATAACCCCCGGCCTATATATAAGTGGTCCACATAATCCCTTGACCTACAAAAACCGGGTTTTCGCCCGAACTTCCAAAAACCGGCTAAATAACCCCTTGGGACGGTTTTGTCTCGTGGTTTTGCTTGTGTGGCC
>JAENPR010002720.1:0-40821 GCA_018135685.1 Themeda triandra
GGCCCCACCACCACAATGTTTGTCATCACCCGAGAGCCCAAACGGCCCTTAACTATAGCTCCACGACTCAGTAACATCCATAATTGCACACACGACCGTGCCGGACACGCCGGATCCCGTGCATCCTACGGCTCTCGGCACGGGTCAAGCACACCCGTACGCCATGGTTAAGCCATTTTGATGCCTCTCACCTCTCCACCACAGATATTTTCATCACCCGAGAGCTTGAAGGGCCCTTAACCATAGCTCCACGGTGCATCCATATTTGCACACACGACCATGCGGCCGCACGGTCGGTTCCAACGCATCCTATGATTCCCGGCACTAAGTCAAGCATGCCCGTACGCCATGGTTAAGGCATTTTGACGCCTCTGGCCTCTCTACCATAGCGTTTTTCATCACCCGAGAGCCTGAACGGCCCTTAACCTTGGCTCCATGGCTCCAAAACTGCCATATTTGCACACACGACCATGCTGCCGCACGGCCGGTTCCAACGCATCCTACGGCTCCTGGCACCAAGTCAAGCATGCCCATGCACCATGGTTAAGGCATTTTGACACCTTTAGCCTCTCCACCATAGCATTTGTTGCCGCCCAAGAACAATGGCCCTTAACCATGGCTCCACTGAGCCTCTAGAACCGCCATATTTGCACACACGAATATGCTACCGCACGGTTCGTGCATGTCCCATAGCTCTCGACACTAGGTCAAGCATGACCGTATGCCATGGTTAAGGCATTTTGATGCCTCGGCCTCACCACCACAATGTTTGTCATCACCCGAGAGCCCGAACGCCCTTAACTATAGCTCCACGACTTAACATCCATAATTGCACACACGATTGTTTGCCCGCACGGCCGGATCCTATGCATCCTATGGCTCTCGGCACCGGGTCAAGCACGCCGTACGCCATGGTTAAGCCATTTTGATGCCTCTCACCTCTCCACCATAGAGTTTTCCATCACTTGAGAGCCCGAAGGGCCCTTAACCACATCTCCACGGCTCCAAAACCGCCATATTTGCACACTCGACCATGCGGCCGCACGGTCGGTTCCAACGCATTTATGATTCTCGGCGGAGTCAAGCATGCCCGTACGCCATGGTTAAGGCATTTTGACACCTCGGCCTCTCTACCATAGCATTTGCCATCACTCGAGAGCCGAACGGCACTTAACCTTGGCTCCATGGCTCCCGCCATATTTGCACACACGACCATTTTGCCGCACTCGGCCGGTTCCAACGCATCCTACGGCTCCCGCACCAAGTCAAGCATGCCCATGCACCATGGTTAAGGTGTTTTGACACCTCTGGCCTCTCCACCACAGCGTTTGTTGCCGCCCTCGAGAACCCAATGGCCCTTAACCATGGCTCCACCGCTCTAGAAGCGCCATATTTGCACACACGAATATGCTACCGCACAAATGGTTCGTGCGTGTCCTGCTCTTGACACTAGGTCAAGCATGACCGTATGCCATGGTTAAGGCATTTTGATGCCTCGGCCTCACCACCACAATGTTTGTCGTCACCCGAGAGCCCGAACGGCCCTTAACTATAGCTCCACAACTCGTAACATCCATAATTGCACACACGATCGTGCCGGCGCACGGCCGGATCCTGTGCATCCTATGGCTCTCGCACCGGTTCAAGCACACCGTACGCCATGGTTAAGCCATTTTGATGCCTCTCACCTCTCCACCATAGAGTTTGCCATCACCCTAGAGCCTGAAGGGCCCTTAACCATGGCTCCACGGCTCCAAAACTGCCATATTTGCACACACGACCATGCCGCCGCATGGTCGGTTCCAACGCATTTTATGGCTCCGACTCGAGTCAAGCAAGCCCGTACGCCATGGTTAAGGCATTTTGACACCTCGGCCTCTACCATAGCGTTTGTCGTCACTCGAGAGCCACGAACGGCCCTTAACCTCGGCTCCATGGCTCCGGAATCTGCCATATTTGCACACACGACTTTGCCGCCGCACCGGCCGGTTCCTATGCGTCCCTACGGCTCCTCGCACCAAGTCAAGCATGCCCATGCACCATGGTTAAGGTGTTTTAACACCTTTGGCCTCTCCACCACAGCGTTTATTACCGCCCAAGAACCCGAATGGCCCTTAACCATGGCTCCACAGCTCTAGAACTGCCATATTTGCACACACGACTATGCTACCGCACAGCCGGTTCCGCATGTCCTATAGCTCTCGACACTAGGTCAAGCACACGACCGTATGCCATGGTTAAGGCATTTTGATGCCTCGGCCTCACCACCACAATATTTGTCATCACCCGAGAGCCCGAACGGCCCTTAACTATAGCTCCACGACTCCAGAACATCCATAATTGCACACACGACTTGTCTTGGCGCACGGCCGGATCCCGTGCATCCTACGGCTCTCGGCACCGGTCAAGCACGCCCGTACGCCATGGTTAAGCCATTTTGATGCCTCTCACCTCTCCACCATAGAGTTTTCCATCACCCGAGAGCCTGAAGGGCTTCCTTAACCATGGCTCCACGGCAAGTAAACGCCATATTTGCACACACGACCATGCTGCCGCATGGTCGGTTCCACCCGCATCCATGGCTCCCGGCAGACCGAGTCAAGCAAGCCCATACGCCATGGTTAAGGCATTTTGACACCCTCGGGCCTCTCTACCATAGCGTTTGTCATCGCCAAGAGCCGAACGGCCCATAACCTCGGCTCCACGGCTTAACGCCATATTTGCACACACGACTTTGCTGCCGCACTTCCTACGCATCCTACGGCTCCTCGCACCAAGTCAAGCATAGCACCATGGTTAAGGTGTTGCCTCTCCACCACAGCGTTTATTACGAGAACCCGAATGGCCCTTAACCATGGCTCCACTGGCTCTAGAACTGCCATATTTGCACACACGATATGCTACCGCACAGCCGGTTCGCATGTCCTATAGCTCTCGACACTAGGTCAAGCATGACCGTATGCCATGGTTAAGGCATTTTGATGCCTCCGGCCTCACCACCACAATGTTTGTCATCACCCGAGAGCCCGAACGGCCCTTAACTATAGCTCCACGACCTGAACATCCATAATTGCACACACGACGTGCCGCCGCATGGTCGGATCCATGCATCCTACGCTCTCTTGGCACCGGGTCAAGCACGCTTGTACGCCATGGTTAAGCCATTTTGATGCCTTTCACCTCTCCACCATAGAGTTTTCATCACCCGAGAGCCCGAAGGGCCCTTAACCATGCCTCCACGGCTCCGCCTTGCCATATTTGCACACACGACCATGCCGTACGCCATGGTTAAGGCATTTTGACACCCGCGGTCCTCTCTACCATAGGTTCAACGGCTTAATCCCATGGCTCCCGTAACCGCATATTTGCACACACGACTTTGCCGCCGCACCGCCGCCTTCCTATGCATCCTAGCCTCGCACCAAGTCAAGCACGCCCATCCATGGTTAAGGCGTTTGACACCTTTGGCCTCTCCACCATAGCATTTGTTGCCGCCCGAGAACCCGAATGGCCCTTAACCATGGCTCCACCGCTCTAGAACCGCCATATTTGCACACACGAATATGCTACCGCATAGCCGGTTCGTGCGTGTCCTACAGCTCTTGACACTAGGTCAAGCATGACCGTATGCCATGGTTAAGGCGTTTTGATGCCTCTGGCCTCACCACCACAATGTTTGTCATCACCCGAGAGCCCGAACGGCCCTTAACTATAGCTCCACGACTCGAACATCCATAATTGCACACACGACTTTTTGCCGCCGCACGGCCGGATCCCGTGCATCCTATGGCTCTCGGCACCGGGTCAAGCACACCCGTATGCCATGGTTAAGCCATTTTGATGCCTCTCACCTCTCCACCATAGAGTTTTCCATCACCCGAGAGCCGAAGGGCCCTTAACCATGCCTTCATGGCTCCAAACTGCCATATTTGCACACACGACCATGCCGCCCGCACGGTCGGTTCCAACGCATTTTATGTCTCCCAAGACGAGTCAAGCAAGCCCGTACGCCATGGTTAAGGCATTTTGACACCTCGGCCTCTCTACCATAGCATTTGTCATCACTCGAGAGCCCGAACGGCACTTAACCTCGGCTCCATGGCTCCGGACGCCATATTTGCACACACGACTTTGCTGCCGCACGGCCGGTTCCTGTGCATCCTACGGCTCCTCGCACCAAGTCAAGCACGCCCATGCACTATGGTTAAGGCGTTTTAACACCTTTGGCCTCTCCACCACGCATTTGTTGCCGCCCAAGAACCCGAATGGCCCTTAACCATGGCTCCACCGCTCTAGAATCGCCATATTTGCACACACGACTATGCTACCGCCACGGCCGGTTCCTACGTGTCCTATAGCTCTCGACACTAGGTCAAGCACGACCGTATGCCATGGTTAAGGCGTTTTGACACCTCGGCCCCACCACCACAATATTTGTCATCACCCGAGAGCCCGAACAGCCCTTAACTATAGCTCCACGACTCCGAACATCCATGATTGCACACACGACCGTCCGCACGGCCGGATCCCCGTGCATCCTACGGCTCTCGGCACCGGTTCAAGCACACCCGTACGCCATGGTTAAGCCATTTTGATGCCTCTCACCTCTCCACCATAGAGTTTTCCATCACCCGAGAGCCTGAAGGGCCCTTAACCATGGCTCCACGGTGCCACATTTGCACACACGACCATGCCGCCGCATGGTCGGTTCCAACGTCCTATGGCCCGGCACTAAGTCAAGCAAGCCCGTACGCCATGGTTAAGGCATTTTGACACCTCCGGCCTCTCTACCATAGCATTTGTCATCGCTCGAGAGCCCGAATGGCCCTTAACCTCGGCTCCATGGCTGGCCATATTTGCACACACGACTTTCTTGCCGCACGGGCGGTTCCTATGCATCCTACGGCTCCTCGCACCAAGTCAAGCATGCCCATGCACCATGGTTAAGGTGTTTTGACACCTCTGGCCTCTCCACCACAGCATTTGTTACCGCCCAAGAACCCGAATGGCCCTTAACCATGGCTCCACGGCCTCTAGAACGCCATATTTGCACACACGAATATGCTACCGCACGGCCCGGTTCGTGCGTGTCCCATAGCTCTTGACACTAGGTCAAGCACGACCGTATGCCATGGTTAAGGCATTTTGATGCCTCCGGCCTCACCACCACAATATTTGTGATCACCCGAGAGCCCGAACGGCCCTTAACTATAGCTCCACGACTCCGTAACATCCATAATTGCACACACGATTTGCTTTGCCGCACGGTCGGATCCTATGCATCCTATGGCTCTCGACACCGGGTCAAGCACGCCGTACGCCATGGTTAAGCCATTTTGATGCCTCTCACCTCTCCACCATAGAGTTTTTCATCACTTGAGAGCCTGAAGGGCCCTTAACCATGCCTCCACGGCTCCAAAACTGCCATATTTGCACACACGACCATGCGGCCGCACGGTCGGTTCCAACGCATCCTATGGCTCTCGGCTTTGAGTCAAGCATGCCGTACGCCATGGTTAAGGCATTTTGACACCTCCGGCCTCTCTACCATAGCATTTGCCATCGCTCGAGAGCACGAACGGCCCTTAACCTGGCTCCATGGCTCCCAGAGCGCCATATTTGCACACTCGACCATGCTGCCGCACGGTCGGTTCCAACGCATTTTATGGCTCCTGGCTCTGAGTCAAGCATGCCTGTACGCCATGGTTAAGGCATTTTGACACCTCTGGCCTCTCGACCACAGCGTTTGTTGCCACTCGAGAGCCCGAATGGCCCTTAACCATGGCTCCACCGCTCTAGAACTGCCATATTTGCACACACGACTATGCTACCGCACAGCCGGTTCCTACGTGTCCTACAGCTCTCGACACTAGGTCAAGCATGACCGTATGCCATGGTTAAGGCATTTTGATGCACCTTTGGCCCCACCACCACAATGTTTGTCATCACCCGAGAGCCCGAACGGCCCTTAACTATAGCTCCACAACTCCGAACATCCATAATTGCACACACGTCTGCCGGCGCACGGCCGGATCCTATGCATCCTATGGCTCTCTTCACCGGGTCAAGCACACCCGTACGCCATGGTTAAGCCATTTTGATGCCTCTCACCTCTCCACCATAGAGTTTTCCATCACTTGAGACCGAAGGGCCCTTAACCATGCCTCCACGGCTCCAAAAGCTGCCATATTTGCACACACGACCATCTTTGCCGCATGGTCGGTTCCAACGCATTCCTATGGCTCCGGCTAAGTCAAGCAAGCCCGTACGCCATGGTTAAGGCATTTTGACACCTCGGCCTCTCTACCATAGCGTTTGTCGTCGCTCGAGAGCCCGAACGGCCTTAACCTCGGCTCCACGGCTCCGAGCGCCATATTTGCACACACGACTTTCTTTGCCGCACGGCCGGTTCCTATGCGTCCTACGGCTCCTCGCACCAAGTCAAGCACGCCCATGCACCATGGTTAAGGCGTTTTAACACCTTTGGCCTCTCCACCACGGTGTTTGTTGTTGCCCAAGAACCCGAATGGCCCTTAACCATGGCTCCACCGGCTCTAGAAGCGCCATATTTGCACACACGACTATGCTACCGCACGGCCGGTTCCTCGCATGTCCTATAGCTCTCGACACTAGGTCAAGCACGACCGTATGCCATGGTTAAGGCATTTTGACACCTCTGGCCCCACCACCACAATGTTTGTCATCACCGAGAGCCCGAACGGCCCTTAACTATAGCTCCACGACTCCGAACATCCATAATTGCACACACGACTGTGCTGCCGCACGGCCGGATCCTGTGCATCCTACGGCTCTCGGCACCGGGTCAAGCACACCCGTACGCCATGGTTAAGCCATTTTGATGCCTCTCACCTCTCCACCATAGAGTTTTCATCACCGAGAGCTTGAAGGGCCCTTAACCATGGCTCCACGGCTGTAAAACTGCCATATTTGCACACACGACCATGCGGCCGCACGGTCGGTTCCAACGCATCCTATGGCTCCCGGCACTGAGTCAAGCATGCCCGTACGCCATGGTTAAGGCATTTTGACACCTCGGCCTCTCTACCATAGCATTTGCCATCGCTCGAGAGCCGAACGGCCCTTAACCTTGGCTCCACGGCTCCCGAGCGCCATATTTGCACACACGACCATGCTGCCGCACGGTCGGTTCCAACGCGTCCTATGGCTCCTCGCACCAAGTCAAGCACGCCCATACGCCATGGTTAAGGCATTTTGACACCTTTGGCCTCTCCACCACAGCATTTATTACCGCCCGAGAACCCGAATGGCCCTTAACCATGGCTCCACAGCTCTAGAACTGCCATATTTGCACACACGACTATGCTACCGCACGGCCCGGTTCGTCGCATGTCCTATAGCTCTCGACACTAGGTCAAGCACGACCGTATGCCATGGTTAAGGCGTTTTGACACCTCGGCCTCACCACCACAATATTTGTCATCACCCGAGAGCCCGAACGGCCCTTAACTATAGCTCCACGACTCCAGAACATCCATAATTGCACACACGGTTGGCTGGCGCACGGCCGGATCCCATGCATCCTACGGCTCTCTTCACCGGTTCAAGCACACCCGTACGCCATGGTTAAGCCATTTTGATGCCTCTCACCTCTCCACCATAGAGTTTTCCATCACTTGAGAGCCGAAGGGCCCTTAACCATGGCTCCACGGCTCCAAAAGCGCCACATTTGCACACACGACCATCGGCCGCACGGTCGGTTCCAACGCGTCCTATGGCGCCCGGCACTGAGTCAAGCAAGCCCGTACGCCATGGTCAAGGCATTTTGACACCTCTGGCCTCTCTACCATAGCGTTTGCCGTCACTCGAGAGCCTGAACAGCACTTAACCTCAGCTCCACGGCTCCAGAACTGCCATATTTGCACACACGACTTTGCTGTCGCACGGCCGGTTCCTGCGCATCCTACGGCTCCTCGCACCAAGTCAAGCACGCCCATGCACTATGGTTAAGGCGTTTTGACACCCGTTGGCCTCTCGACCACAGCATTTGTTGCCGCCCAAGAACCCGAATGGCCCTTAACCATGGATCCACCGCTCTAGAACTGCCATATTTGCACACACGACTATGCTACCGCACAGCCGGTTCCTACGTGTCCTACAGCTCTCGACACTAGGTCAAGCACAACCGTATGCCATGGTTAAGGCATTTTGACACCTCTGGCCCTACCACCACAATGTTTGTCATCACCCGAGAGCCCGAACGGCCCTTAACTATGGCTCCACGACTCCAGAACATCCATAATTGCACACACGACTGTGCTGGCGCACGGCCGGATCCTGTGCATCCTACGGCTCTCGGCACCGGTTCAAGCACACCCGTACGCCATGGTTAAGCCATTTTGATGCCTCTCACCTCTCCACCATAGAGTTTTCCATCACCCGAGAGCCCGAAGGGCCCTTAACCATGGCTCCATGGCAGCAAAACTGCCACATTTGCACACACGACCATGCTGCCGCATGGTCGGTTCCAACACGTCCTATGGCTCCCGGCACTGAGTCAAGCAAGCCCGTACGCCATGGTTAAGGCATTTTGACACCTCTGGCCTCTCTACCATATCGTTTGTCGTCGCTTGAGAGCCTGAACGGCCCTCAACCTCGGCTCCATGGCTCCAGAACTGCCATATTTGCACACACGACTTTGCTACCGCACGGCCGGTTCCTATGCGTCCTACGGCTCCTCGCACCAAGTCAAGCACGCCCATGCACCATGGTTAAGGCATTTTAACACCTTTGGCCTCTCCACCACAGCGTTTATTACCGCCCGAGGACCCGAATAGCCCTTAACCATGGCTCCATGGCTCTAGAAGCGCCATATTTGCACACATGACTATCTTTACCGCCGGCCCGGTTCCTGCGTGTCCTATAGCTCTCGACACTAGGTCAAGCACGACCGTATGCCATGGTTAAGGTGTTTTGACGCCTCTGGCCTCACCACCACAATATTTGTCATCACCCGAGAGCCCGAACGGCCCTTAACTATAGCTCCACGACTCCAGAACATCCATAATTGCACACACGACTGTGCATCCTACGGCTCTCGGCACCGGGTCAAGCATGCCCGTACGCCATGGTTAAGCCATTTTGATGCCTCTCACCTCTCCACCATAGAGTTTTTCATCACCCGAGAGCCTGAAGGGCCCTTAACCACGGCTCCACGGCTGCAAAACTGCCATATTTGCACACACGACTTTGCTGCCGCACGGCCGGTTCCAACGCATCCTATGGCTCTCGGCGAGTCAAGCATGCCCGTACGCCATGGTTAAGGCATTTTGACACCTCGGCCTCTCTACCATAGCGTTTGCCATCGCTCGAGAGCCGAACGGCCCTTAACCTTGGCTCTACGGCTCCGAACCGCCATATTTGCACACACGACCATGCTTGCCGCACGGTCGGTTCAACGCATCCTATGGCTCCGGCACCGAGTCAAGCATGCCCGTACGCCATAGTTAAGGCATTTTGACACCTCTAGCCTCTCCACCACAGTGTTTGTTGTCGCCGAGAACGAATGGCCCTTAACCATGGCTCCACGGCTCTAGAAGCGCCATATTTGCACACACGAATATGCTACCGCACGGCCCGGTTCGTGCGTGTCCTATAGCTCTTGACACTAGGTCAAGCATGACCGTATGCCATGGTTAAGGCGTTTTGATGCCTCTGGCCTCACCACCACAATGTTTGTCATCACCCGAGAGCCTGAACGGCCCTTAACTATAGCTCCACGACTCCAGAACTTCCATAATTGCACACACGACCGTGCTGCCGCACGGTCGGATCCTATGCATCCTATGGCTCTCGGCACTGAGTCAAGCATGCCTGTACGCCATGGTTAAGGCATTTTGACACCTCTGGCCTCTCCACCATAGAGTTTGCCATCACCCGAGAGCCTGAAGGGCCCTTAACCATGCCTCCACGGCTCCAAAACTGCCATATTTGCACACCGACCATGCGTCCTATGGCGCCGCACCGGTCGGTTCCAACGCATTTTATGGCTCCCGTTTGCTCACTCGAGTCAAGCATGCTCGTACGCCATGGTTAAGGCATTTTGACACATCCTCGGCCTCTCTACCATAGCGTTTGCCATCACTCGAGAGCCAAGAACCCGAATGGCACTTAACCTCGGCTCCACGGCTCTAGAAGCGCCATATTTGCACACACGACTTTGCTACCGCACGGTTCCTACGGTTCCTGCGCATCCTACGGCTCCTCACACCAAGTCAAGCACGCCCATGCACTATGGTTAAGGCATTTTGACACCGCTGGCCTCTCGACCACAGCATTTGTTGCCGCCCAAGAACCCGAAGGGCCCTTAACCATGGCTCCACGAGCCAGCCCTTAACCATGGCTCCATGGCAGTTTTTCACATTTGCACACACGACCATGCTTTGCCGCATGGTCGGTTCCAATGCGTCCTATGGCTCCGACCGAGTCAAGCAAGCCCGTACACCATGGTTAAGGCATTTTGACACCTCGGCCTGCCTCTCTACCATAGCATTTGTCATCGCTCGAGAGCCCGAACGGCCCTTAACCTCGGCTCCACGGCTCGAACTACCATATTTGCACACACGACTTTTTTTGCCGCACGGCGGTTCCTATGCGTCCTACGGCTCCTCGCACCAAGTCAAGCACGCCCATGCACCATGGTTAAGGCGTTTTAACACCTTTGGCCTCTCCACCACAGCGTTTATTACCGCCCGAGGACCCGAATGGCCCTTAACCATGGCTCCACGACTCCAGAACATCCATATTTGCACACACGACTATCTTGCCGCTGGCCCGGTTCCGCATGTCCTATAGCTCTCGACACTAGGTCAAGCACGACCGTATGCCATGGTTAAGGTGTTTTGACGCCTCGGCCTCACCACCACAATATTTGTCATCACCCGAGAGCCCGAACGGCCCTTAACTATAGCTCCACGACTCCGAACATCCATAATTGCACACACGACGTGTCTTTGCCGCACGGCCGGATCCTGTGCATCCTACGGCTCTTGGCACCGGGTCAAGCATGCCCGTACGCCATGGTTAAGCCATTTTTATGCCTCTCACCACTCCACCATAGAGTTTTTCATCACCCGAGAGCCTGAAGGGCCCTTAACCACGGCTCCACGGCCGCAAAAGCGCCATATTTGCACACACGACCATGCTGCCGCACGGTCGGTTCCAACGCATCCTATGGCTCACGGCGGAGTCAAGCATGCCCGTACGCCATGGTTAAGGCATTTTGACACCTCCGGCCTCTCTACCATAGCATTTGCCATCGCTCGAGAGCCCGAACGGCCCTTAACCTTGGCTCACGGCTCCGAAGCGCCATATTTGCACACACGACCATCCGCCGCACGGTCGGTTCAACGCATCCTATGGCTCCTGGCACAGAGTCAAGCATGCCCGTACGCCATGGTTAAGGCATTTTGACACCTCTGGCCTCTCCACCACAGCGTTTGTTGTCGCTCGAGAACCTGAATGGCCCTTAACCACGGCTCCACGGCTCTAGAACTGCCATATTTGCACACACGACTATGCTACCGCACAGCCGGTTCCTGCGTGTCCTACAGCTCTTGACACTAGGTCAAGCATGACCGTATGCCATGGTTAAGGCATTTTGATGCCTCTGGCCTCACCACCACAATGTTTGTCATCACCCGAGAGCTGAACGGCCCTTAACTACTGCTCCACGACTCCGAACATCCATAATTGCACACACGACTATTTGCCGCACGGTCGGATCTGTGCATCCTATGGCTCTCGGCACCGGGTCAAGCACGCACGTACGCCATGGTTAAGCCATTTTGATGCCTCTCACCTCTCCACCATAGAGTTTTCCATCACCCGAGAGCCGAAGGGCCCTTAACCATGCCTCCACGGCTCCAAAAGCGCCATATTTGCACACCGACCATCTTTGCCGCACGGTCGGTTCCAACGCATTTTATGGCTCCCGGCTCCGAGTCAAGCATGCCTGTACGCCCTGGTTAAGGCATTTTGACACCTCTGGCCTCTCTACCATAGCGTTTGCCATCACTCGAGAGCCTGAACGGCACTTAACCTCGGCTCCACGGCTCCAGAACTGCCATATTTGCACACACGACTTTGCTGCCGCACGGCCGGCTCCTCGCACCAAGTCAAGCACGCCCATGCACTATGGTTAAGGCATTTTGACACCGCTGGCCTCTCGACCACAGCATTTGTTGCCGCCCAAGAACCCGAAGGGCCCTTAACCATGGCTCCACAGCAGTTTTCACATTTGCACACACGACCATGCTGCCGCATGGTTGGTTCCAACGCGTCCTATGGCTCCCGGCACTGAGTCAAGCAAGCCCGTACACCATGGTTAAGGCATTTTGACACCTCTGGCCTCTCTACCATAGCGTTTGTCATCGCTCGAGAGCCTGAACGGCCCTTAACCTCGGCTCCACGGCTCCAGAACTACCATATTTGCACACACGACTTTCTTTGCCGCACGGCCGATTCCTATGCGTCCTACGGCTCCTCGCACCAAGTCAAGCACGCCCATGCACCATGGTTAAGGCATTTTAACACCTTTGGCCTCTCCACCACAGCGTTTATTACCGCCCGAGAACCGAATGGCCCTTAACCATGGCTCCACGGCTCTAGAAGCGCCATATTTGCACACACGACTATGCTACCGCACGGCCCGGTTCCTGCATGTCCTTTAGCTCTCGACACTAGGTCAAGCACGACCGTATGCCATGGTTAAGGCATTTTGACGCCTCCGGCCTCACCACCACAATATTTGTCATCACCCGAGAGCCCGAACGGCCCTTAACAATAGCTCCACGACTCGAGAACATCCATAATTGCACACACACGGTGTCTTGCTGCCGCACGGCCGGATCCTGTGCATCCTACGGCTCTCGGCACCAGGTCAAGCACGCCCGTACGCCATGGTTAAGCCATTTTGATGCCTCTCACCTCTCCACCATAGAGTTTGTCATCACCCGAGAGCCCGAAGGGCCCTTAACCACGGCTCCACGACTCCAAAACTGCCATATTTGCACACACGACCATCTTTGCCGCACGGTCGGTTCCAACGCATCCTACGGCTCTCGACACTGAGTCAAGCATGCCCGTACGCCATGGTTAAGGCATTTTAACACCTCGGCCTCTCTACCATAGCGTTTGCCATCGCTCGAGAGCACGAACGGCTCTTTACCTTGGCTCCACGGCTCCCGAAGCGCCATATTTGCACACACGACCATCTTTGCCGCACGGTCGGTTCAACGCATCCTATGGCTCCGGCACCGAGTCAAGCATACCCGTACGCCATGGTTAAGGCATTTTGACACCTCTAGCCTCTCCACCATAGCGTTTGTTGCCGCTGAGAACCGAATGGCCCTTAACCATGGCTCCACAAACTCTAGAACGCCATATTTGCACACATAAATATGCTACCGCACCCGGTTCGTGCGTGTCCTACTGCTCTTGACACTAGGTCAAGCATGACCGTATGCCATGGTTAAGGCGTTTTGATGCCTCCGGCCTCACCACCACAATGTTTGTCATCACCCGAGAGCCCGAACGGCCCTTAACTACAGCTCCACGACTCGAACATCCATAATTGCACACATGACTGTCTTTGCCGCCGCACGGTCGGATCCCGTGCATACTATGGCTCACGGCACCGGGTCAAGCACGCCGTACGCCATGGTTAAGCCATTTTGATGCCTCTCACCTCTCCACCATAGAGTTTTCCATCACCCGAGAGCCCGAAGGGCCCTTAACCATGCCTCCACGGCTCCAAAAGCGCCATATTTGCACACTCGACCATGCTTTGCCGCATGGTCGGTTCCAACGCGTCCTATGGCTCCGGCATTGAGTCAAGCAAGCCCGTATGTAACACCCCAAAATTTGCATTTTTGAAAATAGTGTAAAAATGATTTATTTATGTATTTTTGTGCTCATGAAAACCTAGGAAAACAACATTTTTCATGAAACTAAAATTTATCGTGGGGTTAGAAACACTTGTTGTGCATTCATGCTAGTGCATTTGATTTATTGTAATGTTTGGTTTGGGCTAAACACGAAAATGATTTCAAAATCATTTGAAACCCCAATTGAAAAAATTAACAAAAAAATAAAAAGAAAAGGATTTATTCTCTCCTTCCTAACTCTCGGCTTCACGGCCCAAGAAGCACGATCGGCATCTTTGCCTCCATCCATCCCCGGGTTGCCTCCTCCCCGAGACCCCGACTCGTGCTCGTCGATGGCATGGACTCGCCGTAGGAGTCCGACTCCACACCGTCTCTACGCCCGGCCCGGCGTGCACTTCACGCTATCCATCCCTTAAATAGCAGACACGCTTGCGTCGCACCTGACCCAACTTCGAGAAGTAGCCACGCAAAGCAAACCCTAGAGCCGCCATCCGCAAACTCGCCGAGAAGAAGCTAACAACACCGAGCTTGATTCGCCGCCTCCGGAGCCGTCGCGGCACCGCATGATCTCGACAAAACCAGCCAAGCTCTTCATCGCCCTCGGCTCCGCCTTGCTGCTGGTTTGGATATATTGCCGAGAAGGACACGGGTTACGTCCCTGTTTCGCCGCCGGCGACCTTCATCCATGCCTACGTATGTGTATGTGCATGCCTGCCGTTCCAATGGTTCTCGATCGTCTCCGAAGCCTCCTTGAGAACCATCGTCATGGGAAGACTAAGCCGCGATTCTCCGATGTAAAGAACGACCAGCCATCCTGCCGTGTCTCGGAGATTGATTCTATTCCATGCGTATTCGTTCTCAAACCTACAAGGGTAAGTCACCATGGATTTACCTCCACTCGCTCGTCATTGAAGCTAATCTCCGTATCTTCGCTTGTTGCCAATGGTGTAGCTTGTACCGGCCATCGCCCTTGTTGATGTTGCCGGGCTCGAGATCGATCCGCCGTCGTCTTCCATGTCCGCCGTTGAGATCCTCTTGCAGCTGTTTCCACAAGCAAGTGCACAGCCCGGGGAACACCGCCTACCGATCCACTATGGCCGGGGAGAGGGCGCATGAGTTTCCTCTACGTGAAGCACCATCTTGTCCAAACCAAGCACCCCACTAGTCTTTGCACCGATCTATTGCTACTTCGTCGTCCATCACTGGTAGCAAGCACATGCATATGCATGCATGACTCAAGATATTCCCTAGCTACGTCCCTGAGTACCAGCCAGCAAGTCACGCATATATGCAAGCTGACGTCTCCTTCTACCGAGCCTGCCATGGCTGTCATCCGTTTTCTATTACGGTGAGCACGTCTACTGAAACTTTCGTCATGCTCTCTCTACCCTCATGTTCATAGGGTCATACTTTCCGTCTCGTGAAAATGAAAACGTGTGTGTTTCTTTGTCAGCACTCGCAAGCAAACAGCTACGTCGTTCCTTGCTCTTGCCATACGTCTTTGCGGTGGCAATCGCCGAGACTCATCGCCCTTGGTAAGTCTTGCGAGTATCTCATACGTCGTGGCCCTGCTCCAGATTACAAGCTATTCGTATTGCTAGCTTGATGACATCACATCTTGACAAGGATACAATTTCTTGCCATTTTCCTTCATAGAAACAAATCGCGAAATATAAGGAAATACACGTCTACATTCCATCTTGTTTTACTTATAAAATCTTCGTTTTAACTCCGTTTTGGTTCATTCAAAATGCGTTGGATTCGTAATTTCATAAGCTACGCAGTAGTGCTACTGTTTAGTTCAGTTTGTAACTTTTATATTTCAAGCTCATATTTAATGCATTATTAGTCCATAGGAATAACTTGGAAAATTCATATCTTCGCCATCGTAGCTTCGTTTTTGATAAATTTGGCGTACTGTGTGATCGTAGTGACGTAGATTAGTTTTAAAAGCTTTTCAAACTGTTTTGCTATGATTGGTGTACTGCTCTAATTTAGTCTTATTGTTTGCTTCGTGTATGATTGCATAGATTGCTTGAGTGGTGTTCTATAATCGTGTCCAGTCGGTGAGCTTACGTTGGCAATCAAGAAGAAGTGAAGATCAAGAGGCGTTCTACGAGAAGTTTTGGGATTTGAAGAAAGGATGTAAGTTTAAGGCAAGTATAGTAGGACCATCCTTGTGTCCTATTCACTCTCACTAAAATTCATATGCATGTGTCCTTTGTCACCCTATATAGGATTACCTAGTCTTGTTTTCTGTTACCTTGTTAAACTCGGGCTATTGCATGTGGGTAGTGATGCTAGTGCTTCATAACATGATCTTGTAACTTGATTAATAGATTATGCAACAATTCTAAAAGATGACTTTTTAGCAACTTGGAATCAAGAGGGTTAAGGTGATTGGTTGTTTCCATTCACTTGATGTTCCCTCTCCTTAAGGACTTATCTCGTACGTGATCATACGGGATTTCACGTGCCGCCGTGGGGGCTATATGGCTCGGCTCTAGTGCATTCAAGAGACCTTTTCTAGCTTGTGAGAGGGAGGGCTGAATTGGGTATAGGGCGGCTCCTCCATGGTGTGTATAGCCGGGTAGGATGTGTGCCACTTTGGGAGGAGGGATTCCCTATATTCGACGACAAGGCGACCCTTGCTTGTTAGACGAACTTTTGGGTGGCTTTATAGTGAGACCCTGCTCATTCACCTTGGTAGTGTCATGGGAATTGCAAACCCGAGCAAATGGGAATCACGACTCACAGGTAAAGGGTACACCTCTGCGCAGAGTTAAATCGATATGTCGTCCGTGCCCACGGATAGGGTGGCCCCGAGACATTGCGAGAATAGATGACCACCTTTGTTATTTATGCTTAATGTTAATATTGATGTTAATTGTATTCTTTAATCATGTTTACTTGATCATGTGGTTATGGGAACACTACCTTGATGCTAATTGCTAAAATATGACATATACTTAAAAGCTACTTGCAGTTTAACCGTGTCAGCCATTTGAGCCTCATAAACCCCCTGCTATACTTGCGGAGTTCGACATGGACTCACTCTTGCTATTCCTACCACCTCAGGAGAAGTTTAGGCTTGTGGTCAACCAGTCAGTTTGGATCCAGTGGAGTGGAGTCAATACCCGAAGAACGGAGTTGTCTATCCGTTGTTTGTTTCCTAAGGTTATCTCTTTTTACTAAGTACGTTTTTAAGCATTATGAATTGATACTACCCCTTATTTGTAGCTATATGTGAGATTTGACTTCTAATACTCACATATGGTGCATATCTGGTTTTGTCCTTAAAATCGGGTATTACAAGTGGTATCGGCTCCTGTTGACCGTAGGACGCAAGCCTAGTTAGAATGGTCGTTTTTAGCTCTCTTTGCTTCACCTTATTCTTGCTTTCCACCTTGATCTTGTTAATGGCTAAAACTTTTATTCCATCCTCTCTTACTCTTTTACGAAGAATGTTGCTTCTAGTCTAACATAGTTTAAAATTTCATAGATGTCTCGTGTCCATCAAACCACCCATATTTAGATCGGAGGTTTCATCCCACCAAGAGCTGAGTAGGAGTCAATGGAGCACTGGGAATGAAGTTATGACGGAAGACTGGAATAGGGAATGACTTTAGGAGGTTACAAAAGGAGTATGATAACCTCATGGCAGTTATAGGAGAGCCGAAGATAAGCCTTACCCTCCTTTTCATTTTAGGTGTAGGCATCCCTTTATGTAAAGCCGTTAGTTTTCGGTAGTTTTAGTCTAGCAAAAGTCTTTTGTGCAAGTGAACTTTGGTGTGTTCGTTGAGTTGTCTTTATGAATTTGAGTGATTTGGATTTTTGTAATGAGTGCTGGAAAGTTGTGGGCTTGTCCATAACATTCCTTAGTTAAACATATTAGTGTTTGGGGTCTTTATCATTAGTAGTTGGGTCAATCTCGAATCTGTCCTCTGCTGAAATTTCTGGAGTAAGTCTGCAATGGTTCTGTCATTCTCGAATTTGGCTACTGCAAGTCTGGTGAAATTTTTATGGCAATAAGTAGACTTCTGTAGTTTTCCAATCCCAGAAGAATCACGTTAAAATCTGTTCTGAGTTGTGAGATCTATTGATTACAAATTGAGGTTCTGTGCAGTCTGGGAAGTCAGAAACAGTTTCTGTTGTTGTCTGTTTTCGACAATCTTAACCACCGAATCTGTTAAATTGTTCTTCATAAAAGTTTTGGGAAATTTTATAAGCTTTCCAACGGTATAAGATTTGTCTGAATTGGATATCTGGAACTCCAGTTATGATTGTTTTACTGTTCTGCTGAAAGCTGCACCTCGACCAGAATTTCAGAATCACTAGTCTTTGGGTTTGTCTAAGATAATTTCTATGTACATTGGAATGCAGATGCCGCCAAGGAGATTTATTGAAGGGTTTTCCAAGATAGCTAAACCTTTGACAGCATTGCTAGAGAAGAATGCTAAGTTTGTGTGGTCGGATAAGTGTCGGGCCAGTTTTGAAAAGTTAAAGGAGAAGTTGACTACAGCCCCTGTCTTGACATTCCCCGATTTGAGCAAGAAATTCTCTATCTATTGTGATGCATCACGTCTTGGTTTGGGTTGTGTTCTGATGCAAGAGGGTAGAGTGGTTGCGTATGCATCGAGGCAGTTGAGAAAGCATGAGTTAAACTATCCTACTCATGACTTGGAATTAGCATTGTGGTTCATGCTCGAAGATGCGGAGGCACTATCTAATTGGGCATAAGTGTGATGTCTACACGACCACAAGAGTTTGAAGTACATATTCACTCGGTCGGATCTGAATCTGCGATAGCGTCGTTGGTTGGAGTTGATCAAAGATTATGATCGGATGTGCATTATCACCCTGGAAAGGCGAATGTCGTAGCCGATGCCCTTAGTAGAAAGAGTTATAGTGAGCCTCGGACGACACCAAGTGACGATATGTTGTGTGCAGAATTCAACCATCGAACCTTGGTATTGTTACTAATGCTATGGAAATAGAAGTGACACCTACTCTAGAGCAAGAGATATGCAAGGGTCGGCAAGAAGATGAGAAGCTAAGGGAAATAGCGAGAGAATGTAGTGCTCGGCAAAGCACCTGGTTTCCACTTAGATGAGAATAGTACATGGATGTGTTGTTTAATTATGAGATAAAATGTTGCTTCATATGTTCTATATTGTTGGTTCAACTTGGGTTTGCATAACTTGCTTAATATCGGGATTAAAAGGTGACCAACTAAAAGCTAATGCAGTTAACCGTGTCGACCTTTTGAGCTTCATACACCCCCATGTTATGCTTGCTAAGTACGTATGTACTTACACTTGTTTTTACTTCAATACTTGGAAAATCCCGGATGGGTAACGAGATCAAGATTGGATTGAGAGCTATCGCCACGACTACTAAGCTTGAGTCAACCGGTTGATGAGTCCCTGTGTTGGAGCTTCCGCGTGGAGAGATTTATCGTATTGTTCTATTTATGTAGAGAATATGTGATACTTATTCGTTCGTTTTGTAATAAACATTGAGATGATACATTATTACGGTTTGTCAACTTATGTGAGCGACTTTCGGGGGTTCACATAAGGTTTGTATGCACCTTATTCTTGTCCTTAAAAATAAGGTGTGACCGTACGCCATGGTTAAGGCATTTTGACACCTCGGCCTCTCTACCATAGCATTTGTCATCGCTCGAGAGCCCGAACGGCACTTAACCTCGGCTCCACGGCTCCAGAACGCCATATTTGCACACACGACTTTCTTTGCCGCCGGCCGGTTCCTGCGCATCCTACGGCTCCTCGCACCAAGTCAAGCACGCCCATGCACTATGGTTAAGGCGTTTTGACACCGCCGGCCTCTCGACCACAGCATTTGTTGCCGCCCAAGAACCCGAATGGCCCTTAACCATGGCTCCACCGCTCTAGAACCGCCATATTTGCACACACGGCTATGCTACCGCACGGCCCGGTTCCTACGTGTCCTACTGACTCTCGACACTAGGTCAAGCACGACCGTATGCCATGGTTAAGGCGTTTTGACACCTCGGCCCCACCACCACAATGTTTGTCATCACCGAGAGCCCGAACGGCCCTTAACTATAGCTCCACGACTCCAGAACATCCATAATTGCACACACGACCGTGCTGCCGCACGGCCGGATCCTGTGCATCCTACGGCTCTCGGCACCGGTTCAAGCACACCCGTACGCCATGGTTAAGCCATTTTGATGCCTCTCACCTCTCCACCATAGAGTTTTCCATCACCCGAGAGCCCGAAGGGCCCTTAGCCATGGCTCCACGGCAAACCGCGCCACATTTGCACACACGACCATCGCCGCATGGTCGGTTCCAACGCGTCCTATGGCTCCCGGACCGAGTCAAGCAAGCCCGTACGCCATGGTTAAGGCATTTTGACACCTCGGCCTCTCTACCATAGCGTTTGTCGTTGCTCGAGAGCACGAACGGCCCTTAACCTCGGCTCCACGGCTCGAAGCGCCATATTTGCACACACGACTTTTCTTTGCCGCACGGCCGGTTCCTATGCGTCCTACGGCTCCTCGCACCAAGTCAAGCAAGCCCATGCACCATGGTTAAGGCGTTTTAACACCTTTGGCCTCTCCACCACAGCGTTTATTACCGCCCGAGAACCCGAATGCCCTTAACCATGGCTCCACGGCTCTAGAAGCGCCATATTTGCACACACGACTATACTACCGCACGGCCCAGTTCCTGCATGTCCTATAGCTCTCGACACTAGGTCAAGCACGACCGTATGCCATGGTTAAGGCGTTTTGACGCCTCGGCCTCACCACCACAATATTTGTCATCACCCGAGAGCCTAAACGGCCCTTAACTATAGCTCCACGACTCGAACATCCATAATTGCACACACGACTGTGCTTTGCCGCACGGCGGATCGTGCATCCTACGGCTCTCGGCACCGGGTCAAGCACGCCGTACGCCATGGTTAAGCCATTTTGATGCCTCTCACCTCTCCACCATAGAGTTTTTCATCACCCGAGAGCACGAAGGGCCCTTAACCCTGCTCCACGGCCGCAAAACGCCATATTTGCACACACGACCATCGCCGCACGGTCGGTTCCAACGCATCCTATGGCTCTCGGACCGAGTCAAGCATGCCCGTACGTTGTGGTTAAGGCATTTTGACACATCTAGCCTCTCTACCATAGCGTTTGCCATCGCTTAAGAGCACGAACGGCCCTCAACCTTGGCTCCACGGCTCGGAAGCGCCATATTTGCACACACGACCATCTTTGCCGCACGGTCGGTTCCAACGCATCCTATGGCTCGCACCGAGTCAAGCATGCCCGTACGCCATGGTTAAGGCATTTTGACACCTCTAGCCCCTCCACCATAGCGTTTGTTGTCGCTCGAGAACCCGAATGGCCCTTAACCATGGCTCCACGGCTCTAGAACTGCCATATTTGCACACACGACTATGCTACCGCACGGCCGGTTCGTGCGTGTCCTACAGCTCTTGACACCAGGTCAAGCATGACCGTATGCCATGGTTAAGCCATTTTGATGCCTCTGGCCTCACCACCACAATGTTTTTCATCACCCGAGAGCCTGAAGGGCCCTTAACTACACTCTACGACTCCGAACATCCATAATTGCACACACGGCGTGCTTTGCCGCACGGTCGGATCCGTGCATCCTATGGCTCTCGGCACCGGGTCAAGCACGCCCGTACGCCATGGTTAAGCCATTTTGATGCCTCTCACCTCTCCACCATAGAGTTTTCCATCACCCGAGAGCCTGAAGGGCCCTTAACCATGCCTCCATGGCTCCAAAACTGCCATATTTGCACACTCGACCATGCTGCCACACGGTCGGTTCCAACGCATTTTATGGCTCCGGCTCCGAGTCAAGCATGCCTGTACACCATGGTTAAGGCATTTTGACACCTCTGGCCTCTCTACCATAGCGTTTGCCGTCACTCGAGAGCCCGAACGCACTTAACCTCGGCTCCACGGCTCGAGGCGCCATATTTGCACACACGACTTTTCTTTGCCCGCACGGCCGGTTCTTGCGCATCCTACGGCTCCTCGCACCAAGTCAAGCACGCCCATGCACTATGGTTAAGGCGTTTTGACACCGCGGCCTCTCGACCATAGCATTTGTTGCCGCCCAAGAACCCGAATGGCCCTTAACCATGGCTCCACCGCTCTAGAACTGCCATATTTGCACACACGACTATGCTACCGCACAGCCGGTTCCTACGTGTCCTACAGCTCTCGTCACTAGGTCAAGCACGACCGTATGCCATGGTTAAGGCATTTTGACACCTTTGGCCCCACCACCACAATGTTTGTCATCACCCGAGAGCCCGAACGGCCCTTATAGCTCCACGACTCCAGAACATCCATAATTGCACACACGACTGTGCTGGCGCACGGCCGGATCCTGTGCATCCTACGGCTCTCGGCACCGGTTCAAGCACACCCGTACGCCATGTTAAGCCATTTTGATGCCTCTCACCTCTCCACCATAGAGTTTTCCATCACCCAAGAGCCACGAAGGGCCCTTAACCATGGCTCCACGGCGTAAAGCGCCACATTTGCACACACGACCATGCTGCCGCATGGTCGGTTCCAACGCGTCCTATGGCTCCCGACACTGAGTCAAGCAAGCCCGTACGCCATGGTTAAGGCATTTTGACACCTCTAGCCTCTCTACCATAGCATTTGTCGTCGCTCGAGAGCCTGAACGGTCCTTAACCTCGGCTCCACGGCTCAAGAAGCGCCATATTTGCACACACGACTTTGCTTTGCCGCACGGCCGGTTCCTATGCGTCCTACGGCTCCTCGCACCAAGTCAAGCACGCCCATGCACCATGGTTAAGGCATTTTAACACCTTTGGCCTCTCCACCACATCGTTTATTACCGCCCGAGAACCCGAATGGCCCTTAACCATGGCTCCACGGCTCTAGAACTTCCATATTTGCACACACAACTATGCTGCCGCACAGCCGGTTCCTGCGTGTCCTATAGCTCTCGACACTAGGTCAAGCACGACCGTATGCCATGGTTAAGCCATTTTGATGCCTCGGCCTCACCACCACAATATTTGTCATCACCCGAGAGCCCGAACGGCCCTTAACTATAGCTCCACGACTCGAACATCCATAATTGCACACACGACTTGTGCCGCCGCACGCCCGGATCCGTGCATCCTACGGCTCTCGGCACCGGGTCAAGCACGCCCGTACGCCATGGTTAAGCCATTTTGATGCCTCTCACCTCTCCACCATAGAGTTTTCATCACCCGAGAGCCCGAAGGGCCCTTAACCATGCCTCCACGGCCGCAAAGCGCCATATTTGCACACACGACCATCGCCGCACGGTCGGTTCCAACGCATCCTATGGCTCTCGGCACCGAGTCAAGCATGCCCGTACACCATGGTTAAGGCATTTTGACACCTCCGGCCTCTCTACCATAGCGTTTGCCATCACTCTAGAGCCCGAACGGCCCTTAACCTTGGCTCCACGGCTCCGTAAGCGCCATATTTGCACACACGCATGCCGCCGCACGGTCGGTTCCAACGCATCCTATGGCTCGTGGCACTGAGTCAAGCATGCCCGTACGCCATGGTTAAGGCATTTTTACACCTTTGGCCTCTCCACCACAGCGTTTGTTACCGCCCGAGAACCCGAATGGCCCTTAACCTCGGCTCCACGGCTCTAGAACTACCATATTTGCACACACGAATATGCTACCACACGGCCCGGTTCATGCGTGTCCTACAGCTCTTGACACTAGGTCAAGCATGACCGTATGCCATGGTTAAGGCATTTTGATGCCTCGGCCTCACCACCACAATGTTTGTCATCACCGAGAGCCCGAACGGCCCTTAACTACAGCTCCACGACTCGAACATCCATAATTGCACACACGACGTGCCGCCGCACGGTCGGATCTGTGCATCCTATGGCTCTTGGCACCGGGTCAAGCACGCCCGTACGCCATGGTTAAGCCATTTTGATGCCTCTCACCTCTCCACCATAGAGTTTTCCATCACTCGAGAGCCTGAAGGGCCCTTAACCATGGCTCCACGGCTCCAAAACCGCCACATTTGCAGACACGACCATGCTTTGCCGCATGGTCGGTTCCAACGCGTCCTATGGCTCCGGCTACGAGTCAAGCAAGCCCGTACGCCATGGTTAAGGCATTTTGACACCTCTCGGCCTCTCTACCATAGCATTTGTCATAGCTCGAGAGCCCGAACGGACCTTAACCTCGGCTCCACGGCTCCAAAGCGCCATATTTGCACACACGACTTTTCTTTGCCCGCACGGCCGGTTCCTATGCATCCTACGGCTCCTCGCACCAAGTCAAGCACGCCCATGCACCATGGTTAAGGCATTTTGACACCTTTGGCCTCTCGACCACAGCATTTTTGCCGCCCAAGAACCCGAATGGCCCTTAACCATGGCTCCACCGCTCTAGAAGCGCCATATTTGCACACACGACTATGCTACCGCACTGGGTCGGTTCCTACGTGTCCTATAGCTCTCGACACTAGGTCAAGCACGACCGTATGCCATGGTTAAGGCGTTTTGACACCTCCGGCCCCACCACCACAATGTTTGTCATCACCCGAGAGCCCGAACGGCCCTTAACTATAGCTCCACGACTCGAACATCCATAATTGCACACACGAATTGTCTTTGGCGCACGGCCGGATCTTGTGCATCCTACGGCACCGGTTCAAGCACACCCGTACGCCATGGTTAAGCCATTTTGATGCCTCTCACCTCTCCACCATAGAGTTTTCCATCACCCGAGAGCCTGATGGGCCCTTAACCATGGCTCCATGGCGCAAAACCGCCACATTTGCACACACGACCATGCTGCCGCATGGTCGGTTCCAACGCGTCCTATGGCTCCCGACCGAGTCAAGCAAGCCCGTACGCCATGGTTAAGGCATTTTGACACCTCTGGCCTCTCTACCATAGCGTTTGTCATTGCTCGAGAGCCTGAACGGCCCTTAACCTCGGCTCCACGGCTCAAGAACTGCCATATTTGCACACACGACTTTGCTGCCGCACGGCCGGTTCCTATGCGTCCTACGGCTCCTCGCACTAAGTCAAGCACGCCCATGCACCATGGTTAAGGCGTTTTAACACCTTTGGCCTCTCCACCATAGCGTTTATTACCGCCCGAGAACCCGAATGGCCCTTAACCATGGCTCCACAGCTCTAGAACTTCCATATTTGCACACACAACTATGCTACCGCACAGCCAGTTCCTGCATGTCCTATAGCTCTCGACACTAGGTCAAGCACGACTGTATGCCATGGTTAAGGTGTTTTGACGCCTGTGGCCTCACCACCACAATATTTGTCATCACCCGAGAGCCCGAACGGCCCTTAACTATAGCTCCACGACTCCAGAACATCCATAATTGCACACACGACTGTGCTGCCGCACAGCCGGATCCTGTGCATCCTACGGCTCTCGGCACCGGGTCAAGCACGCCCGTACGCCATGGTTAAACCATTTTGATGCCTCTCACCTCTCCACCATAGAGTTTTTCATCACCCGAGAGCCTGAAGGGCCCTTAACCACAGCTCCATGGCTGCAAAACTGCCATATTTGCACACACGACCATGCTGCCGCACGGTCGGTTCCAAAGCATCCTATGGCTCTCGGCACTGAGTCAAGCATTCCCGTACGCCATGGTTAAGGCATTTTGACTGGCCTCTCTACCATAGTGTTTGCCATCGCTCGAGAGCCTGAACGGCCCTTAACCTTGGCTCCACGGCTCCAGAACTGCCATATTTGGACACACAACCATGCTGCCGCACGGTCAGTTCCAACGCATCCTATGGCTCCTGGCACTGAGTCAAGCATGCCCGTACGCCATGGTTAAGGCATTTTGACACCTCTAGCCTCTCCACCACAATGTTTGTTGCCGCCTGAGAACCTGAATGGCCCTTAACCATGGCTCCACAGCTCTAGAACTGCCATATTTGCACACACGAATATGCTACCGCACAGCCGGTTCCTACGTGTCCTACAGCTCTCGACACTAGGTCAAGCACGACCGTATGCCATGGTTAAGGCGTTTTGACACCTCTGGCCCCACCACCACAATGTTTCTCATCACCCGAGAGCCCGAATGGCCCTTAACTATAGCTCCATGAATCTAGAACATCCATAATTGCACACACGACTGTGCTGGCGCACGGCCGGATCCTGTGCATCCTAGGCTCTCGGCACCGGTTCAAGCACACCCGTACGCCATGGTTAAGCCATTTTGATGCCTCTCACCTCTCCACCATAGAGTTTTCCATCACCCGAGAGCCTGAAGGGCCCTTAACCATGGCTCCACGGTAGTAAAACTGCCACATTTGCACACACGACCGTGCTACCGCATGGTCGGTTCCAACGCATCCTATGGCTCCCGGCACTGAGTCAAGCAAGCCCGTACGCCATGGTTAAGGCATTTTGACACCTCTGGCCTCTCTACCATAGCGTTTGTCGTCGCTCGAGAGCCTGAATGGCCCTTAACCTCGGCTCCACGACTCCAGAACTGCCATATTTGCACACACGACTTTGCTTTGCCGCACGGCCGGTTCCTATGCGTCCTACGGCTCCTCGCACCAAGTCAAGCACGCCCATGCACCATGGTTAAGGCGTTTTAACACCTTTGGCCTCTCCACCACGGCGTTTATTACCGCCCGAGAACCCGAATGGCCCTTAACCATGGCTCCACGGCTCTAGAACCGCCATATTTGCACACACGACTATGCTACCGCACGGCCCGGTTCCTGCATGTCCTATAGCTCTCGACACTAGGTCAAGCACGACCGTATGCCATGGTTAAGGTGTTTTGACACCCCGGCCTCACCACCACAATATTTGTCATTACCCAAGAGCCCGAACGGCCCTTAACTATAGCTCCACGACTCTAGAACATCCATAATTGCACACACGTGTCTTTGCCGCCGCACGCCCGGATCCTGTGCATCCTACGGCTCTCGGCACCGGGTCAAGCACGCCCGTACGCCATGGTTAAGCCATTTTGATGCCTCTCACCTCTCCACCATAGAGTTTTCATCACCCGAGAGCCTGAAGGGCCATTAACCACAGCTCCATGGCTGCAAAACTGCCATATTTGCACACACGACCATGCTGCCGCACGGTCGGTTCCAACGCATCCTATGGCTCTCGGCACTGAGTCAAGCATGCCCGTACGCCATGGTTAAGGCATTTTGACACCTCTGGCCTCTCTACCATAGCATTTGCCATCACTCGAGAGCCTGAACGGCCCTTAACCTTGGCTCCACAGCTCCAGAACTGCCATATTTGCACACACGGCATGCTGCCGCACGGTCAGTTCCAACGCATCCTATGGCTCCTGGCACTGAGTCAAGCATGCCCGTACGCCATGGTTAAGGCATTTTGACACCTCTAGCCTCTCCACCACAGCGTTTGTTGCCGCCTGAGAACCTGAATGGCCCTTAACCATGGCTCCACAGCTCTAGAACTGCCATATTTGCACACACAAATATGCTACCGCACAGCCGGTTCGTGCGTGTCCTACAGCTCTTGACACTAGGTCAAGCATGACCGTATGCCATGGTTAAGGCATTTTGATGCCTCTGCCTCACCACCACAATGTTTGTCATCACCCGAGAGCCCGAATGGCCCTTAACTATAGCTCCACGACTCGAACATCCATAATTGCACTCACGACACGTCTTTGCCGCACGGCCGGATCCCGTGCATCCTATGGCTCTCGGCACCGGGTCAAGCACGCATGTATGCCATGGTTAAGCCATTTTGATGCCTCTCACCTCTCCACCATAGAGTTTTCCATCACCCGAGAGCCCGAAGGGCCCTTAACCATGCCTCCACGGCTCCAAAACCGCCATATTTGCACACTCGACCATGCTTTGCCGCACGATCGGTTCCAACGCATTTTATGGCTCCGGCTCGAGTCAAGCATGCCTGTACGCCATGGTTAAGGCATTTTGACACCTCTGGCCTCTCTACCATAGCGTTTGCCATCACTCGAGAGCCTGAACGGCACTTAACCTCGGCTCCATGGCTCCAGAACTGCCATATTTGCACACACGAATTTGCTGCCGCACGGCCGGTTCCTGTGCATCCTACGGCTCCTCGCACCAAGTCAAGCACGCCCATGCACTATGGTTAAGGCATTTTGACACCGCTGGCCTCTCAACCACAGTGTTTGTTGCCGCCCAAGAACCCGAATGGCCCTTAACCATGGCTCCACCGCTCTAGAACTTCCATATTTGCACACACGACTATGCTACCGCACAGCCAGTTCCTACGTGTCCTACAGCTCTCGACACTAGGTCAAGCACGACCGTATGCCATGGTTAAGGTATTTTGACACCTCTGGCCCCACCACCACAATGTTTGTCATCACCCGAGAGCCCGAACGACCCTTAACTATAGCTCCACGACTCGAACATCCATAATTGCACACACGTCTTTGCCGCCGCACGCCGGATCCCGTGCATCCTACGGCTCTCGGCACCGGGTCAAGCACGCCCGTACACCATGGTTAAGCCATTTTGATGCCTCTCACCTCTCCACCATAGAGTTTTCATCACCCGAGAGCCTGAAGGGCCCTTAACCACAGCTCCACGGCTGCAAAACTGCCATATTTGCACACACGACCATGCTGCCGCACGGTCGGTTCCAACGCATCCTATGGCTCTCGGCACTGAGTCAAGCATGCCCGTACGCCATGGTTAAGCCATTTTGATGCCTCTCACCTCTCCACCATAGCGTTTGCCATCGCTCGAGAGCCTGAAGGGCCTTTAACCATGCCTCCACGGCTCCAAAACTGCCATATTTGCACACTCGACCATGCTGCCGCACGGTCGGTTCCAACGCATTTTATGGCTCCGGCCGAGTCAAGCATGCCCGTACGCCATGGTTAAGGCATTTTGACACCTCGGCCTCTCTACCATAGCGTTTGCCATCACTCGAGAGCCCGAACGGCACTTAACCAAGGCTCCACGGCTCCGAACCGCCATATTTGCACACACGACTTTGCTTTGCCGCACGGCCGGTTCCTGCGCATCCTACGGCTCCTCGCACCAAGTCAAGCACGCCCATGCACTATGGTTAAGGCATTTTGACACCTTTGGCCTCTCGACCACAGCATTTGTTGCCACCCAAGAACCCGAATGGCCCTTAACCATGGCTCCACCGCTCTAGAAGCGCCATATTTGCACACACGACTATGCTACCGCACGGCCGGTTCCTACGTGTCCTACAACTCTCGACACTAGGTCAAGCACGACCGTATGCCATGGTTAAGGCGTTTTGACACCTCTGGCCCCACCACCACAATGTTTGTCATCACCCGAGAGCCCGAACGGCCCTTAACTATAGCTCCATGACTCAGAACATCCATAATTGCACACACGGCGTGTCGGCGCACGGCCGGATCCCGTGCATCCTAGGCTCTCGGCACCGGTTCAAGCACACCCGTACGCCATGGTTAAGCCATTTTGATGCCTCTCACCTCTCCACCATAGAGTTTTCCATCACCCGAGAGCCTGAAGGGCCCTTAACCATGGCTCCACGGCAGTAAAACTGCCACATTTGCACACACGACCGTGCTACCGCATGGTCGGTTCCAACACGTCCTATGGCTCCCGGCACTGAGTCAAGCAAGCCCGTACGCCAGGGTTAAGGCATTTTGACACCTCTGGCCTCTCTACCATAGTGTTTGTTGTCGCTCGAGAGCCTGAACGGCCCTTAACCTCGGCTCCACGACTCCAGAACTGCCATATTTGCACACACGACTTTGCTGCCGCACGGCCGGTTCCTATGCGTCCTACGGCTCCTCGCACCAAGTCAAGCACGCCCATGCACCATGGTTAAGGCGTTTTAACACCTTTGGCCTCTCCACCACAGCGTTTATTACCGCCCGAGAACCCGAATGGCCCTTAACCATGGCTCCACCGGCTCTAGAAGCGCCATATTTGCACACACGACTATGCTACCGCACGGCCCGGTTCTGCATGTCCTATAGCTCTCGACACTAGGTCAAGCACGACCGTATGCCATGGTTAAGGCGTTTTGACACCTCTAGCCTCACCACCACAATATTTGTCATCACCCAAGAGCCCGAACGGCCCTTAACTATAGCTCCACGACTCCAGAACATCCATAATTGAACACAAGACTTGTCTTTGCCGCACGCCCGGATCCTGTGCATCCTACGGCTCTCGGCACCGGGTCAAGCACGCCCGTACGCCATGGTTAAGCCATTTTGATGCCTCTCACCTCTCCACCATAGAGTTTTTCATCACCCGTGAGCCTGAAGGGCCATTAACCACAGCTCCACGGCAGCAAAACTGCCATATTTGCACACACGACCATGCTGCCGCACGGTCGGTTCCAACGCATCCTATGGCTCTCGGCACTGAGTCAAGCATGCCCGTATGCCATGGTTAAGGCATTTTGACACCTCTAGCCTCTCTACCATAGCATTTGCCATCAATCTAGAGCCAGAACGGCCCTTAACCTTGGCTCCACAGCTCCAGAACTGCCATATTTGCACACACGGCATGCTGCCGCACGGTCAGTTCCAACGCATCCTATGGCTCCTGGCACTGAGTCAAGCATGCCCGTACGCCATGGTTAAGGCATTTTGACACCTCTAGCCTCTCCACCACAGCGTTTGTTGCCGCCTGAGAACCTGAATGGCCCTTAACCATGGCTCCACAGCTCTAGAAGCGCCATATTTGCACACACAAATATGCTACCGCACTGGCCCGGTTCGTGCGTGTCCTACAGCTCTTGACACTAGGTCAAGCATGACCGTATGCCATGGTTAAGGCATTTTGATGCCTCCGGCCTCACCACCACAATGTTTGTCATCACCCAAGAGCCCGAACGGCCCTTAACTATAGCTCCACGACTCGAACATCCATAATTGCACACACGACCGTCTTTGCCGCACGGTCGGATCCTGTGCATCCTATGGCTCTCGGCACCGGGTCAAGCACGCCTGTATGCCATGGTTGAGCCATTTTGATGCCTCTCACCTCTCCACCATAGATTTTTCCATCACCTAAGAGCCTGAAGGGCCCTTAACCATGCCTCCATGGCTCCAAAACTGCCATATTTGCACACTCGACCATGCTGCCGCACGGTCGGTTCCAACGCATTTTATGGCTCCCGGCTCTGAGTCAAGCATGCCTGTACGCCATGGTTAAGGCATTTTGACACCTCTGGCCTCTCTACCATAGCGTTTGCCATCACTCAAGAGCTTGAACGGCACTTAACCTCGGCTCCACGGCTCCAGAACAGCCATATTTGCACACACGACTTTGCTGCCGCACGGCCGGTTCCTGCTGCCGCACGGCCGGTTCCTGCGCATCCTACGGCTCCTCGCACCAAGTCAAGCACGCCCATGCACTATGGTTAAGGTGTTTTGACACCGCTGGCCTCTCGACCACAGTGTTTGTTGCCGCCCAAGAACCCGAATGGCCCTTAACCATGGCTCCACCGCTCCAGAACTGCCATATTTGCACACACGACTATGCTACCGCACAGCCAGTTCCTACGTGTCCTACAGCTCTCAACACTAGGTCAAGCACGACCGTATGCCATGGTTAAGGCGTTTTGACACCTCTGGCCCCACCACCACAATGTTTGTCATCACCCGAGAGCCCGAACGGCCCTTAACTATAGCTCCACGACTCCAGAACATCCATAATTGCACACACGACTCGTGTACGGCGGCGCACGGCCGGATCCTGTGCATCCTATGGCTCTCGGCACCGGTTCAAGCACACCCGTACGCCATGGTTAAGCCATTTTGATGCCTCTCACCTCTCCACCATAGAGTTTTCCATCACCCGAGAGCCTAAAGAGCCCTTAACCATGGCTCCACGGCAGTAAAACTGCCACATTTGCACACGACCATGCTGCCACATGGTCGGTTCCAACGCGTCCTATGGCTCCCGGCACTGAGTCAAGCAAGCCCGTACGCCATGGTTAAGGCATTTTGACACCTCTGGCCTCTCTACCATAGCGTTTGTCGTCGCTCGAGAGCCTAAACGGCCCTTAACCTCGGCTCCACGGCTCCAGAACTGCCATATTTGCACACACGACTTTGCTGCCGCACGGCCGGTTCCTATGCGTCCTACGGTTCTTCGCACCAAGTCAGGCACACCCATGCACCATGGTTAAGGCATTTTAACACCTTTGGCCTCTCCACCACAGCGTTTATTACCGCCCGAGGACCCGAATGGCCCTTAACCATGGCTCCACAGCTCTAGAACTGCCATATTTGCACACACGACTATGCTACCGCACAGCCAGTTCCTGCATGTCCTATAGCTCTCGACACTAGGTCAAGCACGACCGTATGCCATGGTGAAGGCGTTTTGACGCCTCTGGCCTCACCATCACAATACTTGTCATCACCCGAGAGCCTGAACGGCCCTTAACTATAGCTCCACGACTCTAGAACATCCATAATTGCACACACGTTGTCCGCCGCACGGCCGGATCCTGTGCATCCTACGGCTCTCGGCACCGGGTCAAGCATGCCCGTACGCCATGGTTAAGCCATTTTGATGCCTCTCACCTCTCCACCATAGAGTTTTCATCACCCGAGAGCCGAAGGGCCCTTAACCACGGCTCCACGGCCGCAAAGCGCCATATTTGCACACACGACCATCTTTGCCGCACGGTCGGTTCCAACGCATCCTATGGCTCTTGGCACCGAGTCAAGCATGCCCGTACGCCATGGTTAAGGCATTTTGACACCTCGGCCTCTCTACCATAGCGTTTGCCATCGCTCGAGAGCCTGAACGGCCCTTAACCTTGGCTCCACGGCTCAGAAGCGCCATATTTGCACACACGACCATCTTTGCCTCACGGTCGGTTCAACGCATCCTATGGCTCCTCGGCACCGAGTCAAGCATGCCCGTACGCCATGGTTAAGGCATTTTGACACCTCTGGCCTCTCCACCACAGCGTTTGTTGCCACTCGAGAACCTGAATGGCCCTTAACCATGGCTCCACGGCTCTAGAACTGCCATATTTGCACACACGACTATGCTACCGCACGGCCGGTTCGTGCGTGTCCTATAGCTCTTGGCACTAGGTCAAGCATGACCGTATGCCATGGTTAAGGCGTTTTGGTGCCTCGGCCTCACCACCACAATGTTTGTCATCACCCGAGAGCCCGAACGGCCCTTAACTACAGCTCCACGACTCGAACATCCATAATTGCACACACGACCGTGTCTTTGCCGCACGGTCGGATCCGTGCATCCTATGGCTCTCGGCACCGGGTCAAGCACGCATGTATGCCATGGTTAAGCCATTTTGATGCCTCTCACCTCTCCACCATAGAGTTTTCCATCACCTAAGAGCCGAAGGGCCCTTAACCATGCCTCACGGCTCCAAAAGCGCCATATTTGCACACTCGACCATGCCGCCGCACGGTCGGTTCCAACGCATTTTATGGCTCCGGCTCCGAGTCAAGCATGCCCGTACGCCATGGTTAAGGCATTTTGACACCTCGGCCTCTCTACCATAGCGTTTGCCATCACTCGAGAGCCGAACGGCACTTAACCTCGGCTCCACGGCTCCCGAACCGCCATATTTGCACACACGACTTTTCTTTGCCGCCGCATGGCCGGTTCCGGCGCATCCTACGGCTCCTCGCACCAAGTCAAGCACGCCCATGCACTATGGTTAAGGTGTTTTGACACCGCGGCCTCTCGACCACGGTGTTTGTTGCCGCCCAAGAACCCGAATGGCCCTTAACCATGGCTCCACCGCTCTAGAACGCCATATTTGCACACACGACTATGCTACCGCACGGCCGGTTCCTACGTGTCCTACGGCTCTCGACACTAGGTCAAGCACGACCGTATGCCATGGTTAAGGCATTTTGACACCTCTGGCCCCACCACCACAATGTTTGTCATCACCCGAGAGCCCGAACGGCCCTTAACTATAGCTCCACGACTCGAACATCCATAATTGCACACACGATTGTCGCGCGCACGGCCGGATCTGTGCATCCTACGGCTCTCGGCACCGGTTCAAGCACACCCGTACGCCATGGTTAAGCCATTTTGATGCCTCTCACCTCTCCACCATAGAGTTTTCCATCACCCGAGAGAGCCTAAAGGGCCCTTTAACCATGGCTCCATGGCTCCAAAAGCATGCCACATTTGCACACTCGACCATAGCGTTTTGCCGAGAGCCCGCATCCACGGTCGGTTCCAACGGCCGTCCTATGGCTCCCGGCTCCGAGTCAAGCATGCCCGTACGCCATGGTTAAGGCATTTTGACACCTCTGGCCTCTCTACCATAGCGTTTGCCATCGCTCGAGAGCCCGAACGGCCCTTAACCTCGGCTCCACGGCTCCCGTAACCGCCATATTTGCACACACGACTTTCTTTGCCGCACGGCGGTTCCTATGCGTCCTACGGCTCCTCGCACCAAGTCAAGCACGCCCATGCACCATGGTTAAGGCATTTTAACACCTTTGGCCTCTCCACCACGGCGTTTGTTGCCACCCAAGAACCCGAATGGCCCTTAACCATGGCTCCACCGCTCTAGAAGCGCCATATTTGCACACACGACTATGCTACCGCACGGCCGGTTCCTACATGTCCTATAGCTCTCGACACTAGGTCAAGCACGACCGTATGCCATGGTTAAGGCGTTTTGACACCTCGGCCCCACCACCACAATGTTTGTCATCACCCGAGAGCCCGAATGGCCCTTAACTATAGCTCCACGACTCTAGAACATCCATAATTGCACACACGGCCGTGTCTTTGCCGCACGGCCGGATCCTGTGCATCCTACGGCTCTCGGCACCGGGTCAAGCACACCCGTACGCCATGGTTAAGCCATTTTGATGCCTCTCACCTCTCCACCATAGAGTTTTTCATCACCCGAGAGCCTGAAGGGCCCTTAACCATGGCTCCACGGCAAAAACGCCACATTTGCACACACGACCATGCTGCCGCATGGTCGGTTCCAACACATCCTATGGCTCCGGCCGAGTCAAGCATGCCCGTACGCCATGGTTAAGGCATTTTGACACCTCGGCCTCTCTACCATAGCGTTTGCCATCGCTCGAGAGCCGAACGGCCCTTAACCTTGGCTCCACGGCTCCGTAAGCGCCATATTTGCACACACGACCATGCTGCCGCACGGTCGGTTCCTACGCATCCTACGGCTCCTCGCACCAAGTCAAGCATGCCCATGCACCATGGTTAAGGCATTTTAACACCTTTGGCCTCTCCACCACAGCGTTTGTTGCCACCTGAGAACCCGAATGGCCCTTAACCATGGCTCCACGGCTCTAGAACTGCCATATTTGCACACACGAATATGCTACCGCACGGTCGGTTCGTGCGTATCCTATAGCTCTTGACACTAGGTCAAGCATGACCGTATGCCATGGTTAAGGCGTTTTGATGCCTCTGGCCTCACCACCACAATGTTTGTCATCACCCAAGAGCCTGAACGGCCCTTAACTATAGCTCCACGACTCGAACATCCATAATTGAACACAAGATCGTGCCGCCGCACGCCCGGATCCTGTGCATCCTATGGCTCTCGGCACCGGGTCAAGCACGCCCGTACGCCATGGTTAAGCCATTTTGATGCCTCTCACCTCTCCACCATAGAGTTTTCCATCACCCGTGAGCCTGAAGGGCCCTTAACCATGCCTCCACGGCTCCAAAACTGCCATATTTGCACACTCGACCATGCTTGCCGCACGGCCGGTTCCAACGCATTTATGGCTCCGGCCGAGTCAAGCATGCCCGTATGCCATGGTTAAGGCATTTTGACACCTCTAGCCTCTCTACCATAGCATTTGCCATCAATCTAGAGCCGAACGGCCCTTAACCTTGGCTCCACGGCTCCGGAACCGCCATATTTGCACACACGGCTTTTCTTTGCCGCACGGTCGGTTCAACGCATCCTATGGCTCCTCGCACCAAGTCAAGCATGCCCGCACTATGGTTAAGGCATTTTGACACCTCTAGCCTCTCCACCACAGCGTTTGTTGCCGCCCGAGAACCCGAATGGCCCTTAACCATGGCTCCACCGCTCCAGAACTGCCATATTTGCACACACGACTTTGCTACCGCACGGCCGGTTCCTGCGCGTCCTACGGCTCTCGACACTAGGTCAAGCACGACCGTATGCCATGGTTAAGGCATTTTGACACCTCTGGCCTCACCACCACAATGTTTGTCATCACCCAAGAGCCCGAACGGCCCTTAACTATAGCTCCACGACTCCAGAACATCCATAATTGCACACACGACTGTGCGGGCGCACGGTCGGATCCTGTGCATCCTATGGCTCTCGGCACCGGGTCAAGCACACCCGTATGCCATGGTTAAGCCATTTTGATGCCTCTCACCTCTCCACCATAGAGTTTTCCATCACCTAAGAGCCTGAAGGGCCCTTAACCATGGCTCCATGGCTCCAAAACTGCCATATTTGCACACTCGACCATGCTGCCGCATGGTCGGTTCCAACGCATCTATGGCTCCCGGCGAGTCAAGCATGCCCGTACGCCATGGTTAAGGCATTTTGACACCTCGGCCTCTCTACCATAGCGTTTGCCATCACTCAAGAGCTTGAACGGCACTTAACCTCGGCTCCACGGCTCCGGAAGCTGCCATATTTGCACACACGACTTTCTTTGCGCACCGGCTGCCGCGCACGGCCGGTTCCTATGCGCATCCTACGGCTCCTCGCACCAAGTCAAGCACGCCCATGCACTATGGTTAAGGCATTTTGACACCTTTGGCCTCTCCACCACGGTGTTTGTTGCCGCCCAAGAACCCGAATGGCCCTTAACCATGGCTCCACCGCTCTAGAACTGCCATATTTGCACACACGACTATGCTACCGCACGGCCCGGTTCCTGCGTGTCCTATAGCTCTCGACACTAGGTCAAGCACGACCGTATGCCATGGTTAAGGCATTTTGACACCTCGGCCCCACCACCACAATGTTTGTCATCACCCGAGAGCCCGAACGGCCCTTAACTATAGCTCCACGACTCCAGAACATCCATAATTGCACACACGACCGTGCTGCCGGCGAACGGCCGGATCTGTGCATCCTACGGCTCTCGGCACCGGGTCAAGCACACCCGTACGCCATGGTCAAGCCATTTTGATGCCTCTCACCTCTCCACCATAGAGTTTTCCATCACCGAGAGCCTAAAGAGCCCTTAACCATGGCTCCACGGCTCCAAAGCGCCATATTTGCACACACGACCATGCTGCCACATGGTCGGTTCCAACGCATCCTATGGCTCCGACCGAGTCAAGCAAGCCCGTACGCCATGGTTAAGGCATTTTGACACCTCTCGGCCTCTCTACCATAGCGTTTGCCATCGCTCGAGAGCCTAAACGGCCCTTAACCTTGGCTCCACGGCTCCCGGAACGCCATATTTGCACACACCTTTGCCGCCTGCCGCACGGCCGGTTCCTATGCGCATCCTACGGCTCTTCGCACCAAGTCAAGCACACCCATGCACCATGGTTAAGGCATTTTGACACCTTTGGCCTCTCCACCACAGCGTTTGTTGCCGCCCGAGAACCCGAATGGCCCTTAACCATGGCTCCACGGCTCTAGAACTGCCATATTTGCACACACGACTATGCTACCGCACGGCCCGGTTCCGTGCGTGTCCTATAGCTCTTGACACTAGGTCAAGCACGACCGTATGCCATGGTGAAGGCGTTTTGACGCCTCGGCCTCACCATCACAATGTTTGTCATCACCCGAGAGCCCGAACGGCCCTTAACTATAGCTCCACGACTCTAGAACATCCATAATTGCACACACATGATTGTGCGCACGGTCGGATCCCCGTGCATCCTACGGCTCTCGGCACCGGGTCAAGCATGCCCGTACGCCATGGTTAAGCCATTTTGATGCCTCTCACCTCTCCACCATAGAGTTTTCCATCACCCGAGAGCCGAAGGGCCCTTAACCATGCCTCCACGGCTCCAAACCGCCATATTTGCACACACGACCATGCTGCCGCACGGTCGGTTCCAACGCATCCTATGGCTCTTGGCACTGAGTCAAGCATGCCCGTACGCCATGGTTAAGGCATTTTGACACCTCTGGCCTCTCTACCATAGTGTTTGCCATCGCTCGAGAGCCTGAACGGCCCTTAACCTTGGCTCCACGGCTCCGGAAGCGCCATATTTGCACACACGACCATGCCCCTCACGGCGGTTCCAACGCATCCTATGGCTCCTCGCACCAAAGTCAAGCATGCCGTACACCATGGTTAAGGCGTTTTGACACCTCTAGCCTCTCCACCACAGCGTTTGTTGCCACCTCCGAGAACCCGAATGGCCCTTAACCATGGCTCCACCGCTCTAGAGCTGCCATATTTGCACACACGACTATGCTACCGCACGGCCCGGTTCCTACGTGTCCTATGAGCTCTCGACACTAGGTCAAGCATGACCGTATGCCATGGTTAAGGCGTTTTGACACCTCTGGCCTCACCACCACAATGTTTGTCATCACCAAGAGCCCGAACGGCCCTTAACTATAGCTCACGACTCGAACATCCATAATTGCACACAAGTTGTCTTTGGCGCACGGCGGATCTGTGCATCCTACGGCTCTCGGCACGGTTCAAGCACACCGTACGCCATGGTTAAGCCATTTTGATGCCTCTCACCTCTCCACCATAGAGTTTTTCCATCACGAGAGCCGAAGGGCCCTTAACCATGGCTCCACGGCTAAAGCGCCACATTTGCACACACGACCATCTTGCCGCATGGTCGGTTCCAGCGCATCCTATGGCTCCGGCCTTTGAGTCAAGCAAGCCCGTACGCCATGGTTAAGGCATTTTGACACCTCGGCCTCTCTACCATAGCGTTTGCCATCGCTCGAGAGCACGAGCGGCCCATACCTCGGCTCCACGGCTCGAGCGCCATATTTGCACACACGACTTTGCGGTTTGCCGCACGGCCCGGTTCCTATGCGTCCTACGGCTCCTCGCACCAAGTCAAGCATGCCCATGCACCATGGTTAAGGCGTTTTAACACCTTTGGCCTCTCCACCACGGCGTTTGTTGCTGCCCAAGAACCCGAATGGCCCTTAACCATGGCTCCGGCTCTAGGCTGCCATATTTGCACACACGACTATGCTACCGCACGGCCCGGTTCGTGCGTGTCCTATAGCTCTTGACACTAGGTCAAGCACGACCGTATGCCATAGTTAAGGCGTTTTGACACCTCGGCCTCACCACCACAATGTTTGTCATCACCGAGAGCCCGAACGGCCCTTAACTATAGCTCACGACTCAGAACATCCATAATTGCACACACTGTCTTTGCTGCCTGCACGGTCGGATCCTGTGCATCCTATGGCTCGGCACCGGGTCAAGCACGCCGTCGCCATGGTTAAGCCATTTTGATGCCTCTCACCTCTCCACCATAGAGTTTTCATCACCCGAGAGCTGAAGGGCCCTTAACCATGGCTCCACGGCTCCAAAACTGCCATATTTGCACACTCGACCATCTTTGCCGCACGGTCGGTTCAAACGCATCCTATGGCTCCGGCTGCGAGTCAAGCATGCCGTACGCCATGGTTAAGGCATTTTGACACCTCTGGCCTCTCTACCATAGCGTTTGCCATCACTCGAGAGCCTGAATGGCCCTTAACCTTGGCTCCACGGCTCGGAAGCTTCACCATATTTGCACACACGACCATGCCGCACGGCCGGTTAGTTCAAGCGCATCCTACGGCTCCTCGCACCAAGTCAAGCATGCCCATGCACCATGGTTAAGGCATTTTGACACCTTGGCCTCTCCACCACGGCGTTTGTTGCCGAGAACCTGAATGGCCCTTAACCATGGCTCCACGGCTCTAGAAGCGCCATATTTGCACACCGAATATGCTACCGCCGGCCGGTTCGTGCGTGTCCGGCAGCTCTTGACACTAGGTCAAGCATGACCGTATGCCATGGTTAAGGCGTTTTGATGCCTCGGCCTCACCACCACAATGTTTGTCATCACCGAGAGCACGAACGGCCCTTAACTATAGCTCCACGACTCGAACATCCATAATTGCACACACGGTAATGCTTTGCCGCACGGTCGGATCCTGTGCATCCTACGGCTCTCGGCACGGGTCAAGCACGCCGTACGCCATGGTTAAGCCATTTTGATGCCTCTCACCTCTCCACCATAGAGTTTTCCATCACTGAGAGCCTAAAGGGCCCTTAACCATGCCTCCACGGCTCCAAAACTGCCATATTTGCACACTCGACCATCTTTGCCCACATGGTCGGTTCAACGCATTTTATGGCTCCCGGCTCACTGAGTCAAGCATGCCCGTACGCCATGGTTAAGGCATTTTGACACCTCTGGCCTCTACCACCATAGCGTTTGTCGTCGCTCGAGAGCCTAAAACGGCCCTTAACCTTGGCTCCATGGCTCAAAGCGCCATATTTGCACACACGACTTTCTTTGCCCGCACGGTCGGTTCTATGCGCATCCTACGGTTCTTCGCACCAAGTCAGCACACCATGCACCATGGTTAAGGCATTTTGACACCTTTAGCCTCTCCACCACAGCGTTTGTTGCCCCAAGAACACGAATGGCCCTTAACCATGGCTCCCAGCGGCTCTAGAGGCTGCCATATTTGCACACACGACTATGCTGCCGCCGGCCCGGTTCCTCACGTGTCCCTCGGCTCGACACTAGGTCAAGCACGACCGTATGCCATGGATTAAGGCGTTTTGACACCTCTGGCCTCACCATCACAATGTTTGTCATCACGAGAGCCACTGACGGCCCTTAACTATAGCTCCACGACTCTAGAACATCCATAATTGCAC